>CAUYRT010072464.1:0-20140 GCA_963574885.1 Lepilemur ruficaudatus
AGCTTTGTGTCGCCCAATCACAGAGGCTGGAAGGAGATTTGACACTTTCCTAGTCAACTGTTATCGAGCCCTGCCTACGTTCCGGGCACTATAGTGCGGGTGTCTTCATGTGTGCGCTCAATGCTAACATCCCCATTTTCCAAACAAGAAAACTGAGATGCAGAGAAAACAAGTCAGTAAGTGGCCCCCGAAGGGCTTGAACCAATATCTGCCTCATTCCACATTCCAAACTCCTTCTCTTGTGGCCAGCAGCGGCAGCGATATTCCCAAGTGGAAAGCTGTCCCACGTTCCCCAGGCGGACCTGGCATTCCTTTGCAGAAAAAGATTCAGAGGGTAGTCCATTATGCCGACGCCGTTGCCTTGAAACATAAATAGTCACTCGCTGTGGAACTGTTTGTTATGAGGAATGTGCGGGCTGGAGAGAAGTGAGACATAAAATCATTATTTCATGCAGAAAGACATTGCCAAAGGGACAGAATTACTTACTATATTAATTCTGTCCTTCAGCCCCCAGCTCATCTCTCTGCATAATGACTTAGTCACAGAATGTATTGTTGGCAACATTTTGGGACATTTCCACTATGATTTTTGCAGAAGTTGAATAATCTAAGACTTCTCGTTTCATTTCCTTTCCCTCTAGCTCCCTCCTCTCTTTTCTGCTGGTTGTGAAGCTCTGCGTCTGCACCCCGCAGCCAATCCCTGTGTCTTCCCACCAACTGTCATTGCTTCCACTACTCACATTTGTGCCGCCCTTGGTCTCCCTTTTCTTCCTCCGAACGCTTCTGTCAGCCCTCAGTTCTTCTTTCTTACTTTGCCAGCCACCAACAGTCTATCTTCTACAACAGGCTGGGGGGCTCCCAGTGGAAATTCCACACAAGTTTAAAAAATGGTACCGTAGAGAAAGTACTCATAGACCATCATTTACAATCATTATATGGAGCCATCACACAGAGTCACCCTCCAGCATCAATTCATAGATCCGTCACAGAGGACTGTCACAGAGAACCACCCTGTACAACCAGCACACAGAATCCCGGAGTTAGAGTGCCTAGCATAAGGATGGTGGGAAGGTAAACAGTGGCTGTTTACTCTTATATTTATATATTTATGAATCACTCTTAGTGGTCAAGTAATACTTACTGGCAAAACATGATAGGCATTTCCACATCCATCGGAAATTAAACAGCTTTCATCTGATAGGTAGTTGCATGGATCCGGTATCGTCTAAAAAGCAGGACTGAGCAAAAAGAGTTAAAGTCACCATATCTCGAGTGTTTTTTTTTTTTTTTTTTTTTGCTGTCCCGTGGCCTCATGGCCTCACTTCAAAAGATTTATAGACTAATTGTACCAGGCACAGAGAGCTGTCATGTGGAAGAGGAGGAGTTTTCCTCAGCACGGTCGTGATTATCTAATGCTGTCCTACAATTTCCTTTAAATTAACTACAGCTCTCACCACCACGTGCGGAACACCTGGCGTGCTACAGGCAGCTCTGGGAGCCGCAGACCTACCGTCTTCCTCATTTAACCCTCACAGCGTCGGTGCGCGTCGGCTTGAACGCTTGCAGCTTAAAGATGAGCAAAGGAACTTCAGAGAGGCGAAGTCATCTCCCCAGTGTTACAAAGACATAGAATATAAACAGTAGTTACAACTGTTGTAAAAGGAGGACACAAAATATGGAAGACCTATAAAACATCGCGACAAATATTTACTGAGTTTTCATAAAAATGGACTTGAAAAAACAGAGACTTATTATGCTTTTGTTTGGAAGAAGAATATCTCAAAAATATGAACTCCCCTTACTTACATAGGTGTAAACAATTTAAATCAAAACCCTAGCAATTTACAACCGGACAAAATGATTCTTAAATTTTAAAAATAAACAATCTGGAATACCTAGAAAAATCTTAATCAGTGAGAATAATGTGTATTAATATAATGATAAATTATCTACTAACGTAATAATGTGCTCATGAAAATACACCAATAAATTACAGTATTAATAAAATTAATACACTCATCAGGAAAGTGTGAGAACCGGTTCAAGAAGGTATAGTTTGATCAAAGAAAAGCTAGAGGTAGCCCAAGAAAAGATCAAAACATGTATAAAAAGGTACAATGTGGTAAATACGGCATTTCATATCAGTAGGAAAAGGAAGAAACAGTCAATCTATAGTGTTAGGGCAACCCACTATTTTTTAATAAAAATAATAATAATAATAAAAAGGAAAAAAGGAAAATAGTTGCTTGAATATATAAAACAAGATAAATGACAGTGAATTAAATGTGATTTATAATATCACCTGTAATATTATAACCAAAAGACAGAAAGAAAGAGAAAAAAAAGCAAAAGAAAAAAGAAAAAGAAAGAAGAGAGAAAGTTGTGAGCAAACTTGCTATAGACAGGAAGACACTTTTTAGCATAACACAAAAGAAAAAAAAATAACGGGACATAGTGATAGATTTGTGTACCTTAAATATTCTTTAAATGAAGTATTTATATTAAAAACATCACAAACAAAACTGAAAGGCAAATTAGAAACTGTGAAAAAGTATTTATAAACTATGTAACAGAAACTGGATATTGAAATTTGTTTAATCTTTTTGTTTATTATATTTCTATTTGTGTACCAGAAATAGAATATTTAAAATATGCAGAGTTCTTACAAATCATTAAAAAGTGTATATGCCGTGGTAGGAAAATGAGCAAAGGGTATGAAATAGCTATTTAAAAAATAATAATCATCTAAATACTCAATAAACATAAGAAATGTGTTAGATCCCTAGCAATTAAAAAACGTTTAAAAACTCTTGTGAAATATGTCTCACCCATTAACTTGAGAGTGAATAAAAGACCCACTGTTGATGAGTTTAGGGGACAAAGGACATGCCCATATAATATGGAAAGGGCTGGAGGGACTGTTCTAACATTTTTAATTTTTTAAGACATTATAGCTTTATGTATCAAAAGCCTTATAAAACATGCACAGCACTTGACTTAGTAATAAATACATGCATAATCCAACCCAATGATTCTCCTAGAAAATGTATTCTGAATAAGCAATCAGAGATGTACTCAAATATGTATGTGGATGTAGATATCTCTGGATAAAGGCATAGATATTCCTATCAGCCTGTGGTTGGCACCTTCTGACATAGCTCTCAATTACGCTGTCTCCTGGTGTTCACACCCTTACGTTATCCCGCTGGGTATGGGTTGCACTTAGAACCTTGTTTCTGTAACAAATAGAACATGGCAAATCGATGGGATGCCACTTTTGTGATTAGGTGACAAGACGGACTTCGGTCTTGCTTTCTCTTTCTGTCTCCTTTTGCTTGCTCTGACGAAGCAAGCTGCTCAGCTGTGAGCCGTCCTATAGCGAACTCCTATAGAGAAGACCATGTAGCAGAGATCCAAGGGAGACCTTCAGCCGACAGTCAGTGAGGAACTGAGGCACTCAAAACAACAACCCAGAAAGAACTAGATTCTGCCAACAACCACATGGGGCGATCTAGGAGGCAGATCCTTCCCAGTCGAGCCTTGAGATGAGACCACAGCCCCAGCCAATGTCTATGAGAGACGCAGAGCCAGACGACCCAGCCAAGCCACCCCAGGTTCTTGACTGCAGAAATTGAGAGAGAATACATGTTGCTTTTGGCCACTAAGTTCTGGAGTCATTTGTTACGTAGCAATAGATAACGGATACGTGGCTCTATTTGTAATATTGCAAAATCGGAAACAACAAAATATCCATTAAGAAGAGATCAAGTAAACTCTGTAGGATCCAGATAATGATGTACTCTGACTATATTAAAATATTATGTTAAATATTATTTATTGCTAAAGGAAAACATTTATGACATATGGTAAGTGAAAAAGCAGGGTACCAAGTAGTATATGCAATATGGCGCTGCTTTTATATGCATATATATGTAATATATGCATATATTTATATGCATATTTTTCAGAATGAAAATCTACTGAGAGAATACACAAAACTGTCTTCATTTTCCCTTTTTAGGAGGGCTTTTTTTTTTTACGTAAATGAATCTGTGGGTGGCTGGAGATAGGAAGACCCTGCAACGGTGGTGCTCTCAACTCATTCCTCTGTTTTCGTTAAACAAGCCACTGGGACGAAGCAATCCACAAAACACAGCCACTGTCCTCATGAATCTTGCATTTTAGTGGCGGACACAATGAATCAATCAATCCACACTATAAAAGCCAAGTAGTCAGGAAGTGGTAAGTCTATGCAGTGGAATAAGGGAATATAAAATAAGGGGGAGGGTACTATTTTCTATAGGTGAGGTAGGAGATGCTGAGACAACATTTGTACTGAGAGTGAGTCACCTAAATATCTTGGGGAGGTGATTGCCAAGCAACAAGAACAGCAAAGGCCTTGTGGCAGAACCGTGCCTTTAAAACCCAAACTTGTTTTTGCTGCAATTATATGTAGATGTCACAATCCTAATCCATGAAGACAAAATATAGGAATTTAGCTCTACTTCCTTCTTAGGGCCATTGACTAAAATTGATCGGACAGTATCTGAGACCCAGATGTTCCTAAACTCCTCCCAACCAATCTGATCTTTACTTCTCCTCCACCAGATTCAGTGTCATTTCAGGCAACTTTGACCAGCATGGGAGTTTGTCATTGGCAACCGGGACCCGGAGTCATTGTCATGGACTGACATGTGGGCACGACCTTCACATCTTCTCTCACTCCTGGGCTTGCTGGGTATCTCTCGGCAGCAGATGCTGTGTGATGCAGCCCCACGGAGTCTCCCACAGGTGAATAGTGACCTGTGCGTGTAATCGGACTTTTGGGTCATTCACTCTGTCCTGCACTCAATTAGCCCAATGTCCAAAGCTCTCCTCTGAACCCCTGCTGAATGCTGACCATTGGGATAGCTGCCATGTATTGAGCACTTGTTCTACACTGGGCCCTGTGGTAGGAGCATTGTAGACATCCTCTACAGTCCTCTCTACAGATGTGTGAGGTTATGACCATGAGACAACTGAGGCTCAACACAGGATAAAGGCATTCAGTACATGAACTCATGAAGTGTCCACACTGAGATATGAATTCAAATTTCGTTGATGTCAGAACTTTTTAACCTGTCTTTCCCCAGAAAAATCACATTTTGCTTTCTTTCTTTTTTTTCCCCCTCTTCCGTTTTATCTCAGTGTATTATTTTATTCTGTCACCTGGATGCTTCCTGGTGTTTGCTACCGTGTCCAGGCAGGACTGTTTTTTGATCCATACAGCCCTACTGTTCCCCAGTGCTGGCCTCTGAAATTAAACCTTCCCCTCATCCCAATACCCTTCCACTCAGGCCTTGCCTTACTTCCTCAGCCGTGCAATTGTTGTGCTATGAAATAACAGTGGTGAATTGCAAAGCAAACTGTAAAGTGATGAGTAGATGAGGTTGATCCTGTGGATGATGTAGAACACTTAGGACTTCTACTCTGGGGCCCTGTGTATAGCTTGTTGTTCAGTGCACAACCTGTACAGCCTTATGAGGTGGACCTCCCTCTCCTTTGTAGGTTTTGGGACCTAAGATCCATTGGTTTCGCACCCAAACTTAGGCCATGTAGAAGAATCATGTGAAATTCTTTTTTTTAAAATACATCCCTACTTCTCACCATAGACCCAGAGCATAAAATTGGAAAGCAAGACTGGGAACCTCTACTTTTAATAAGCATTACAAGGACTTTTCAAGAAGGCTCTCTATGGTCAGACATTTTCTTTGCATAAACGGACTATGTCTACAGCATTGTTCAGGTGATTAGACAGCTAAGACTCGGGTTCTTGAGCTTATTTTCCAGGGGGTGAATTCCCCAGTCTCTCTTGCCTCCTCCAGCCTTCATTGCAGACTCTCTGAACCACAGAGGATGGGACTCCAGCTCAGTTAGTGAATCTGTAAGAAATTCCTATTAAGATACTTGGAGCTTTTACCATCAAAGGATGACCACTGAGTACTCTATTGGCTTTACCCTTGAGCTGATCTTGTTCCTGGGGCCAGCCAGGCCTTGGTTTAAACAACCCATATTGCTCAGAGACTGTATTAGTTTGCTAGGTCTGTGCTATGGACTGAATTGTGTTCCCCCAAAATTCACGTGGTGAAGTCCTAACATCCATAGCGACTTCAGAATGGGACTATATTTGGAGATAGGGCTTTAAAATAGATGAGCTAAGTTAAAATGTGTCAAAAAATTTAAAAAATAAATAAGCAAATGAGACCTTTAGGATGGGGCCCAAATGCAAGCTGACTGGTGTCCTTTTGAGACGAGGAAAGGACACCAGGCATGAGCTGTGTAAAGAGCAGCAGGCAGGTGGCCGTCTGCGAGCCCTGGAGAGAGGGCTCAAAGGAAAGCAAACCCGCGACATCTTGATCTTGCACTTCCAGCTTCCAGAACTGTAAGAAAATAAATCCCTGTTGTTTGAGCAACCCCGTCTGTGGTGTCTTGTTATGGCAGTCCTAGCAGACCGATACAGGGTTGCCATGACAAAGTGCCACAGACTGGGGTGGCTTCCACAATGGAAATTTACTGTCTCACAGTTCGGAAAGTCCAAGTTCAAGGTGCCTGCAGGGATGGTTTCTTCTGAGGCCGCTCTTCTCAGCTTGCAGGTGGCCATCTGCTCTCTGTGTCCCCACACGGTCGTCCCTCTGTGTGTCTGTGTCCTAATCTCCCCTTCTGAGGAGGAGACCAGGTATATTCAATTAGAGCCCACCCATATGACCTCATTTTACCTTAATTACCTCGTTAAAAGCCCTCTTTCCAGGCGCAGTCCCATTCTGAAGTACGACGGGTTAAGATTTCATCATATTTGAGGGGCCATGATTCAGCCCATAACACAGACTTTACAAAAGATAGGACAGCAGAGAGCTCCAGCTTCTCTAGGGAATGTACTTTGGGCACACTGTGCTCAGCATGCCTAGTCCTACAAAAGTGCTGGGAAGTTGACCATATGGTTCCCCTTGTAAAGGTAAGAAACTGAGGCCCGAAGGCCAACCATCCAGTCATCCTCCCAGGTGGAAAGGCGACAGCAGGTGGGGTGTGAGTTTCTTCACAATTTAGCCCGCGACCACCTAACCAGCCTCTTTTCTAGCCATTTACAGCTCTCAGCCTGAACCAGTTTTGACAGAATTGGCCAAAATTGTGATACTAATGGAACCTGGCTCTTAGCTCGCTCTGGCATGAGGCAACCTGCACAGGCACTTAGCAAAACGCTCCGACCCAGCAAAGGCACTAAGCAGTGATGGCTCTTCTCATCATGAAGATTATGTTTAAGCCTTGGAAACCTTAAGTACAAGGAAAAGAGTCTATCAAACCAGTGATTTTACCATCGGATTCCAGGCACCCAGGCTAATGCCAGCACGCTGGACCAGGGGTGTTTTCACACACACTAGCAGCCCTGGGAAGAAAGCATCCTTGTTGTCCTCCATGTTGAGTTGGGTGCTCTGGCTGTCCCCAAAGCTGTGGGAGTCCCAGAGGACATTGAAGAAGCTGAAGGTTTGTGAGTTCCCTTGAACGGGCTCATCTCAATGGAACCAAGCACCAGCTCTGCCACTGCCCTGCCCACCACGCCTCCCACGCCCCCCACGGGAATTCCAGGCTGCCCACTGTGCACTCACGCCTCTGGAAATGTCAACTCACATTAAGTCTCTTCGCATCCAAAGAACACAAGTCTTTGCCCTCCGCCCCACCTAGAATCCTCCTGCAAATTTTTACTAGTCAAAGATTCTTGGTCTTGAAAGCTCAGAGCTCCGGGGATCTATTCCAGGTCCCCTAAAGAACTTCCTTATTAAAGGAAAAAGGAGAAACATCTAATATTAATAGTTATTAGGCCTATGATGGGCCCTTCACATACCATGGTGTTTATTTCTCCTAACTAGTGTACGAAGAGGCAGTCTTGTAGGCCCCAGTTTTACACATGAGGAAACTGAGGCATAAAGAAGTTTAGTAGTTTGCCGAATCCTCTGGTCACTAAGGGACAAACTGAGGCCAGACTGACTCCTAAACACCTGCTACCAACTAATGCTTTCTGCCCTCACATGCCCATCATGTGGTGACTGACCACTGACCTGGCCCAGGACATCTTTCATATACATGTACAGTTGACCCTTGAACTGCATGGGTCTGAACCGTGCAAGTCAATTTATATGTGGATTTCCTTCTGACTCTGCCACCCCTGAGACAGCAACACCAGCTCCTCCTCTTCTTTTTCTTCCTCCGCCTAGTCAGTATGAAGATGATGAGGATGAAGACCTTTATGATGCTCCACTTACTTCCACTTCATGAATAGTAAATATATTTTCTCTTTCTTATGATTTTTTTAGTAACATTTTCTTTTCTCTAGCTTATAATTATAAGAATACAGTATTAGTACATATAACATACAAAATATGTGTTAATTGATGTTTATGATACTGGCAAGGCTTCTGGTCAACAGTAAGCTATTAGTCATTATGTTTTGGGGGAGTCAAAAGTTATACTTGGATTTCTGACTGCATGGGGTGTTGGCACCCCAACACCTGCATTGCTCGAGGGTAACTGTATGTGATTTTTAAGCCTCTAACTAATTTTATTAATGAAGAAACTGAGTCTTAGAGTGGTTTGGTGACTTGCCAAGGTCAGTTAGCTCCCAAGGCAGAGTTGAGATTACAAACTAGTTTTTCTGACTCAAAGTCCAACAATCCAATTGGGGGTCATTTATCTATTTAACAAAATGGATGAATCACCAGCTATGCACCAGGTCGCCTTCTAGGCACTGGGAATTCAGTGCGACATCTGCCTTTCTAGTGGCGGAGAGATGAATGATTAGCAATAAACATAACAAATAATCCATATAGTGTGTTACAGTTAAAAGTTAAAGGTATGTTAAAACTGGATTGTCACATGAAACCTCCTGATGTTCTTTTAATATTAGCCATGAGTTTTATTTTGTCAAAGCACTATGCCCCAGCCCCCACCCAAAATAACTCTGATTATAGAATTGTGAAAAATGGACCCAGTTTAAGTCCTTTGCATTAACCATGTTGTCGTGGGATTCCAAGATCACCAGGCCTATCTGATGGATGGTGAGGCATTAAGAAGAATCAGGCTGTTATGTTCATTACTTGTTTTCAGACAGGCACTTAGCCTCCCTTTGTGTTGCAATGATCTGTGGGTGTGTCTGTTTCCCTTACTAAATTGTGAGCTAGCCAAGTCCTGGGTGTGACTCTTCCATGGCTTTTAGCTCCTAGCAGAAGGCTACACACACAGTAGGAGTCCAGTAATCAAATAAAGTGATGATGGTGACTTTATAAAAATAGTCTGCATATATATTAGGGATGCAAGGGAAAGAATAGATACAAAAATAAAACTTGGATTATGTTAGAGGTTGGTATTTAAGAAGTTATCTTCTTCTGTTTTCCAAATACCCCATACTATTATTACATTGATTTCATAATTTTTAATGGGAAAAATTGTTATAATAAAAAACATCAATTAATATTCTTAGTCTTTCTTTTCATAGCTGTTTGCCCTGGGGTACAGACACTGCTGGGGGAAATTCACTGGACATTCCACCTGCTGGCCCCAAGCACTTACACCGCTGAGCTCACAGCCAAGGCATTTCCAACTAGACAGTAATAGTTACATATGGAAATTCACATGCTCTCATTGCATTATTAGAACATGATATCTCCTTTGCACCAACAGCCAGGTCAACTCAACCCATCATTTCCAGGCTCCTTCTGGAAAAGGCTGAGTTTCAGAAATGGCTGGGCTTCTGCAGTGAGAATCAACAGAAAGAGAAGCAGTGTCTGGATGAAGAGACAAACGGATCACAGGTTGGCCTTACAGGTCACGGTGGGTGATTCAGGCATGGAGTCTAAGAGGGGTCTAATTTTAGAGTGGTATGGGAAAGCCAGTTCTGCAGCCAAGGCATGGCACAATGGGAGGCTGGTGATAATCAGCCAAACTGTGGCCAGACACAGAGTGAGCGTCCAGCCACTCCTCCCTGAGTCCACCAGTCCATGCAGCCTCATCCACTGGGAAAACAACGTGAGTTGGGTATTTGTAAATGATGTCACACTGTCACACTAGGCAAATGCCCTGTGTTTGGCAACCACATGGGCTCTGATGCGAGAACAGAGGACTGGTGTATTGGGCAGGGAAATTGATCAGTCCTAACTGGGAACACCTATATTGATGATCTGTCTTGTGGATTGAGCCAACGGACTAGAGAGGAGAATGAAACCAATTTGCAACAATAGACTCTGGTACTTAAGGCCCACTTTTACCCTGCTCTGGGTTTTGACTAGAAAAAATAAAGAAAGAAACTGACAGTCAAGTGGGAACTCAACTGTCAATTTTATTGAAACTCAAACGCCCTCCTTGACCCCTTTTGCTACAGAGGAAGGCCATCTGGAGAGCATGGTTTAGACCTGACCCTGGACTAGAGGTTTCCAATTCTGCTTCTCATGCTCTGTGGCAATGTCATCCTGTACAGCAGACCCAGAGTTAATCCACTATTGAATGGGAAGAAGCTGGAGAGCATTTCCCATCTCCTCTTTCAGTTCTTCTCTCTGAGCACAGGCTGGTCCGAGAGAGCGAGAGACCATGGCACGCATAGCAGTGAGCACATCTACTAGCACATGTCACTCAATAGACAGCACGCTCTCATCAAATACATGGGTACTCCATGCAATTCTTCAGTACTTCACTTGGGGAAGAACAAAGCAGATCGGTGAAAGCTCCCCTATTACCTTTTCTTGAGAGGTTAGAAGTATTGGCAAAGCTTCCATTTTTATGGAAACCCCCAAAATGGGGAGGAACATACCTACCGTGGATCAGATACTGTGTCTGTGCTAAACATGAAAGCTACCACTGATGAATCCCTTTCCAGTGTTCTAGACATCTTGTATTATACTTACACATGCAATCCTCCCAACAATCTTATGAAGTGACTAAGATGAGAGAGAAGCTGAGGCTTGGTGAGGCCACATAACACAGCTGGCAAGTGGCACAGTCGGACTAAGAGCTCAGAGGTTTCACATCTGAGTGTGCGTGCTGAGCCCCTGCACCAGAGCTGAGGCACACAGACCTCCCACCAGCCCTTTGTCCCTGTTTGACAGGCGAGGACCTTGAGGTTTGCCTGTGGATCCAAAGAAATCTGGGTGGAGCACCCAGGCCTACCTGCACCTATGGCATGTGCAAAGATGCCATGAAAAGAGTGTTGCCAATGAGCAGTTATAAAGACCCCCAAGCTTTGGGCCTGATTGGCAGGCAGAGCCGCACTTGAGAAGATCCCACAGGTATAGTTGATCCAAGACATCCTGGCTCTGCCTTGGTATTTAATCCAAAATTCTACTCAGCTGGTGGCGCAGGACAGAAGAGGGAGGCAGAGATGAGTGCGCTGCCACCTCTCTGGTCTGGGGACACCTGTGCCTGCAGCGGGGGACGGCTGAAGCTGTGGGTGTCATCTTTGGCTGCACATTGGAATCACTTGGGATACATTTAAAATATTTCGTTAAAGGTCCCGATGTAATTAGTCTGAAATGGGGCCCTGAGATAAAGATATATTTCCCAGGTGACTCTAATGTGTAGAAATGGCAGAGAAACAGCAGGCTGGGAAATGCACCTCGAACTGACGATTAGAATTAAAATCTCCCCCTAAACTAGCCTTCATCGAAGTCACCGGGGGGCTTGAGTGGGCATTGACACTTAAAACAGAAACAATCTGCCATTATTTATGGAGTGTAATTTTGGCTCTTGATACCAGCTCTATGTTGTGAGGAGGGCTTGGGGAGGGGAGCTGCAGGGGGTGGTGAACTTGAGTGAGGAGAGCACACAGATGGGACAGAAATCAGCAATGCACTGCCCTTGTTTGGTAAACACACCCAGTGCTTAATGGTGCCTAATGGTGCCTGTAATTGATGTCTAAAGTTATTTAAAAGTAAATTTACTAGAAAATAATTAGCAATTTTATAGCTCACTACTTCCTAATTTTGTGGATAATTTTTTTTTTCAATGGTTTTATCAGGCACCACGATACAGCGTGCTGTGAAATCACTTGCCCCAGATGCAGGTAAGAAAGGGTCGCAAAAAGAGATAAATATTTTTTAAAAAAATTGTTTGGCTATCCAGTTTCATCCATTGGAATGGAGCCTCTTTTTCCCTCTGCCACTATCTCTGCCCACCCCCAATCTTCCATCTGAATCTGCAATAAATTATCCTTAATCAACATCAAGAGAAAGTTGTAGGAAGGCAGCTTGGGGATGGCTTAGCCTTGACCTTGGGAGCTCTTAACCTTAGCAGTGGGAGCAGTGAAGAAAATTGTTTTCTTATTAGGCTTGATGCATCTTTCCTTAATGAGCTTGTAGAAATATTCATTACAACACATAAGTTCACCCCTCCCTCTCTCCTCCCGGCTAGCCCAGAGAAACCAGGAGAAACGGAGTGATAAAAATGAGTCTACCAAAGATTTTGCTAAAGCTTTACTAAAGAATTTACTTGAATGTCCCTTTCTGGAACTTTCTACCTCTGACCAATAGAGAAATGAGTTGCCATTGTTTTCAGTACAAAGAGTGGCTCTCGGTGTATTTCACAAACCTTCTGTAGGTGCCAACCAGTGTCTGCATCTGTGAAATGGGCGTGATCATCTTTCCCCTGCTTGCTGCTGTCGTCGTGGTCTATGGACCGGCAGCATCAGCATTCTTAGAAGCTTATTAGAAATGCAGAATTTCAGGCCCTACCCCAAAACTATGAAAGAGACTCTCTAGAGCTATGGACAAGATATTTGTGTTTTAACACGTTTTTGGGTAATTCTTATGCATGCTAGAGTTTGAGAACCAATGCCTTATAGGGAACCTATAAGCAGCCAATGAGATAACAGGTGAGAGTATGTTCTGGAACAAAAAAAAAAGAAGGAAGGTGCTATTAAGATTCTGGGTATTGTTGTTTTCTTTCATATTATTAAGTGTCATGAAAATATTATGAGTTATAGGCCTAGAAAACTTTCTGTTGCTTCATCAAACCCCCTCCACCACCTGTATTATGAACTCTTGAACCCTTTGGGGGCAGACACATATCGTAAGGCAGGCTGGTGTAAGACTCTAAGGACTTGTGGGGTTTGGGGTGAGGTGGTGACCCACACCCTGCCTGCAAGCATTCCAACTCAGTGTAAAATCAAGAATGGTGCAGGCCAGATAAAATAGTTCTGCAAGCTGAATTTGGTCTGAGAACTAACAAGATGCACTTTACAAATACTTGGACTGCCCAACCAAAAATGTACCCCCAATATTTCTTGTATTACTTTACTTTAATTTTTGATATTATAGGAATTATTTGCTTCACAGTCTGACGGAGTCCAGTAATTTTCCTGAGTAACAGATTATTTGGGCCATTCCCCCTGTGGTCTAATAAAGTCATCCCTGGTAAGATGTGGCCATTTCTTTCTGGGTGGTATTCACTCTCTCTGGCCACAAAGCACTTTGTGAGGTTAAGAATCCAGGGAGAGGTAGCTAGAATAATGTTATCTGGGTGCCTCTTCCCAAGGCCACCCTCAGCAACACCGGGCATCCATGTGGACTGGCCTCCCTGTTTGAATGCAATCTGCTGATGTCGTGACTGTAAGGAGGAAGAACTCTGCCAATGCAATGGGCCTTCCAGCAAGTTGAGTAACAGTTCTTCTAAAAAGTTCCATTTGGCAAAAATGGCCAATAGCCTTGCACAGCCCGGGTGTCAGAAGCTCTGGCTGTGAGTCCTTGTTCTTCCTGCGTGATCCTTACTTGGCTATGTGCTGTTCACTACTGGGAGACAGGTGGGCAAAAGGAAACTGGACTGAGTCGGTCAACTTCCTCCAGGACAGATGACGCTCTCTCTTTAGTTTCTTTATCTGCAGAGTGGGGTTCATAACCTAAATCAGAGTCAAGTGACATCCCAGATAGGAAAACAATTTATAACCTGTGGGTCACAAAGTTAAGTCAGTATCATAGCTCATCTGTGTCAGTCCAGCAATAGCTCAGTAAATCTCTTTCCTGCCAGGGTGACGGAGAATGGCTCACTACTATCCTGGGCAAATGTCCCACTATGTACTTGAGAGGAATATAAAATCCTGTCTCTGCTCGCCTAGTGAAGCACAGAGATGCCCCGAAGGGAGAAAGGCTCAACTAGACACTGCATTGGAGCCCTTGACTCTGCCACTTATTAGTTATGTGACTTTAAGTTGAACTCTCAACTCCCCTGGGCCTCAGTTTCCTCATCTATAAAATGGACTGATATTAGGGCCTACCTTGTAGAGTTGTTGGGTAAAATCAAGTAAAATAATCTATGTATTGCTTGATATTTCTTCATTTGCTTGGTAAATATTTACTGAGCGCTTGCTTTAGGTCCAGCACTGTTCTAGGAGCTCAGGACAGAGTGCTGTATAAGAGCCAGCAGGTGTCTGGCCTCCCTGGGCTTATAATCTCATGGAAGAGACAGACAGTGAGGAATTGAACACATAAAGGTGGTGCATGCTGTGTTATAACAACAGGCTCTGAGAAGTGCTACGAGCAAAGACACTCCAGGCTAATGGAACGCAGCCCTGGGGACGAAGGGTTGGATGTTAAATGGGGTGATCAGGGAAGGCCTTTCTGAGACGGGGGCATCTGAGCACAGACCCAGTGGAGTGAGGCAGGGAGCCATGGGGACAGCTGGCAAAGGAGCACTCCAGGTAAAGGGAACGGCACCTGACACTTTGTAAGGGCTCAAGAAACATCGCCTTAAAGTAAAGACAAAGCTCTATAAACTGATGGTATTTAGGTGCCATTGTAGCATTTAAAATCCAGAGGATGGGACAACCAATTCAGCTGGGGAATCATGGAAAGTGCATTTTAGTCAGGTCTTTAAGCATTAAGTATGAATAATATCTTGCAGGAAAAAAAAAGGATTGGTGTGGAAAGGATATTACAGGTACAAGGTACAGCAAAAACTGTGTAGAGGATGATGAGAAATCAGTATGGCAGGAGCACTGAGTGGGCAGTAGTTGCTGGAGAGGGGACTGGAGGGATGGTTTGGAGACAGATTGTAAAAATCCTTGTGTGCTAAGCTGGGACATTTGGAATCTATCATGCAGGCAAGGAGGAACCATGAAAAACATTGTTTTTCCCAGCATCTCCTTTTGGAATCATTCTCCCACATTCAATAATTACTAAGGACTTGAATTACCCATTCAAGTCCTAAGTGTAGGGGCCGGCTCTGCCCGGCTCCCACACGCGGCTCAAGCCTGGCTATGAGAATGCTGTCCATCCTCGGCCACAGCGATTGGTTTCTGAGGAGCCACGTGATCCATTTCTGATGGAGCTCTTAGGAAGATACGTTTTCTTTGGAATTGTTACGAGTGATATAGGCTACACCGCAAGCAGCCCTCATAATACCATGTGAAAAAACTCTAAGAATGAAAGCAAAATAAAAGAAGTCAGCAGAGGAAAAATACAGAAAGACAGAGAGGCTAAAAAGGAGGGAATAAGAAAAGAGCAAATTTACTGTTATTATTAAATTATCAGGTATAAATTATACCTAAAGCCAGCGGCCTTTGGAGATCTGTTACATGAGCTATTATTCTCTTTAGTCCTGGATCTTCTTTGAGTTATGCTGCCTGTCACTTCCAGTTAAAGAAGTGACTGACTGACTAATACAGGAGTCACTGATAGTTTATTAGTAAGGGGATGACATAATCAGTGTCCCTTGTCAGTTAACATGGCCCCAGACACCAAATGGATTATAAATAAGAAAGGGACTAAACTGGTAGAAAGAAGACCACTGTGGGGAGACCTCAGAAGACCAAGTAAGAGACATGAAAATGTTTAGCTTAAGTATGTCCTGTGCAATTATTCGCAACATCTGACAGCACTAAGTGGAAGTGATGAGAAGTCGCTGGATTCTGGACATATTTGCTTTTAAATTAAATGCAGAGTATAAGAGAAGTAGAGGAGCAAGAATTAATGTAGGTTTGGGGCTTGGAAAGACAGAGTAGCCATGTACTCAGATGGAGACACATTGGGAGGAATAGGTTTGGATGGGTTAGAACATCTGGAATTTGATTTGGATGCATCCAGATTGAGATACCTACTCTACCCTCCAATGGACAAGTCAAGAGTACTTTGATACAAGAATCTAGAGTTCAAGGGAGAGATCTGGGCTACACATGTGGGATTGGGGGTCACCAGCACGGAGATAGTGTTTAAAACCTTGAGAATGTATGAGGTTACCTAGAGTGAATGCACAAAAAGAAGGACCGAGCCCTGGAAAATAAGGAGCAACCAGTACATAAGGCTGAAGAGTAGCCAGTGGTGTAGACAGAAAATATGGAGGGGAGGTGTCATTGGGAAGCTAGCTAAGGCAAGAATGAACAAGTCACCAACCACATGGATGCCGATGATCGGCTGAGTAGCATGAACTTGTGGTCACTCAAGAAATATTATTACTAGTCTCGGTATTTGTCCTTAAGATAGAGCCTTTGGGGTTTGTTGACCTTAATGGGGGTTGCTCACAGTCTGGTATTTAATAGGATTTGTGTAATTTGGGATGTTCGATGTGTTAATCTTGTACTTCAGGAGATCATCTACAGGTTTGATATGATATGCTAGCTTCTCCAATATGAGAAGTTGCTGGAGGGATCTGTGACTTTCATAACCATGGTGGCACAGAAAAGATGCTGAATCTGAACATGTGTTAAGAGATGTGACATTTTACAGTGATACACGGATAGAATTGGGAAGGGACAAGAAAATGCGTTGTAATGTGAAAAATGGGGTAGAGTCCGCATACGTCTAAGGCCAGTGCTGCTCCTTTAATGCAGGTTTGATATACCCCTGCCTTACCCTATGCTGACAGTTATACTATGAGGTCATACTGATTTCCCCAGATACTGAGGTCTATTGTCCATGCATTCTCTTTCCTGTCCTATAGACTCCTAGGGGCTCATAGTCTAGGACGTTTTCATATGCAAATAAGTTATTCACAATTTTAAGTGTCTCAAGCACTTGACAAAAAGCTTGGAGGTAGGTAGTTGCCTGGCTGCTATGATTCAGTAGATAAAGGCCAAGAAAGACCCAAGCTCTGGTCATCAGTCCTGCTCAGACCTCCTCGGTGTCAGTCACGTTTGCCTTCATGGTCACAAGACGGCTGCCCCAGCTCTAAATCTGTTGTTCTTTCACCACAGCATCCAAAAGTAGGAAAACTGGATTCCTTTCCTTTTATCATTGGTCAGTCTTATTTTTATCTTTAAAGATTATATTTCTCAGAGGCGCTGAACTGACCATTGCTCACGGTCCACTGGCCACTAGTAGATCACATGACTTGCTCAGATGATTCACTTCTTGGGGTTAGGGAAGAGGTCCACTTGACCCGCCCAGGTTGTCACCCCTTCCCAAAGCAAAGCCAGGGTTCTGCTAACAAGGGGAAGGGGAGTAGATAACCACTGGATAGGCTATTAACAACATCTGTTATAGGAATTATGGGCACTATCAACATAGGTCTGGGGAATTAGCTTATGACTTTGAGCCGTGGGAATGAATGAGACCATCCAGGACATCCACATAATGAGAACTGGACCACAGATAGCAACCTCCACTGTTAAATTAAGAAAAGAAGAAGAGGAGGAGTCTATAAAGGAGAGATGGGGTAGGAACAGAGCTGGGAGAGGTATCAGAGAGAGGACTGTTATGAGGTTGGAAGCAGGAGTGCTCCCTGAAGCATGGGGGTGGCCAACAGTGTCAAACACCAAAGGTAGGTCAAGTAGACGAGGCCTGAAAGTGGCCTCTATCTTGGGCAATTAAGACATCACCAGTGACCTTATCGAGAGTTTCCTCAGATGCATGGGAGCAGGCACCAGGAGGCGGGGGTATAAGAAGAGGAAAGTCATTGAGAGTAGAGAGAGGGTGGCATCTACCTTTAAAGACTTTAGCTATGACAGAGGGATGTTGTACGGTATTTTGGAAAGTGATGCAGGAAATTTTTGTATTGTTTTCCTTCAATTAAAGATAGGATGATCTGCTTTGGAATGACGGTAAATATAAAGGCCAAGTGGAAAGGGGGGTAAATGAATAAAGAGCATGATACCTGGAGGTCCATAATGAGGGGTCCAGTGCAAAAGTAGGAAATGCTGAGCTATGCATGGAGCATTGACGGTTCATGCCATAGCTCGTAATTTTTTTTGAATTAATAATGATAATAATAGCAAGCTCCCTGTGAATGAAAAGCTATTTCTTTTCATCACTCTCTCTTTTCAGCTCCATACACATGTCATCTTAGTCCTCCCATGTCCTGTGAGGCTGGCACTGACCCAGTCTCCCTTTGACAGATGAGGGGACCCAAGTCACATGAGAGGGAGAAAGAGACACCCTGGACTTTAGGAAGCCAACTCCCTTGGCCAAGGGAGCGAGAGGGAGGGGGGCTGAGTACGGATAGAGAGCTTAAAAAAGGGGGGAAGTCTCTGAAACAAATACAAGGAGCTTGGGAAAAAGAGCTACTTGGGGACCAATAAAAGGAATGAATTGCACAACGGAGGGCCTCGCCGAGGTTAGAAACCAGAAATTTATAGAGACCTCAATCTGTATTCTCTGCCATGAGCACCGGAGCAGAATAAATGGACGTTGGGATTCATCCTGGCTTGGGGGACTGGTCTGCGAGTCTATGATTTAGACCCTGTCCTCCGCCTGGTTCCTGTGGCATAAACAGTTCCCATTTTATTTCTGGCTTTTTCTTTCCTCTCAGCGGGATGCAGAGGGTAATGAAAGCCCTTATTTCCAAAGCCCTCTCCCCACACATCCCCAGAAGCAAGTCCTCTCCCCTGGCACCTTTTACAGACACTTCCACTGGGATAAAAACTAAGAAATGTTTTCTTCCCTAAATGACAGAAAAAAAAAAGACTATCTCCTGCTCAATCAGAAAGTCTCGCCTTTGATCGGCAAAGTCACGGTGGAATCTGTAGCCATCATCTCAGACACTTCTTGCTCTTTTCTCTGGGGAGAGAAGGAACCAAAGTGGTTGCTAAATAGTGCTTTTTTCCATGAGTTATCAGAAAGAACACACGCCACTTCTTTTTTCTTTTTAGCATTTACTGTAGATTTTTGATTGTCCCACGGCTGTTCCCATGATCTTAGAAACAAACTGGTGACAAAAACTCAGCCCCTAAAGACATTCAAGAGGGAAACGTCCTTTGTCACAGAGACACAGGTATAATTGAGTTGTAAGCAAAGGTGCGGCACAGGTGGACCTGCCGAGGGGATTGGGGCTTCCTGAAATTTGGGGGAGGGAAAGAAGACCATGTCCTTCCATCCAACACAAAGCCATGTGACTGACGGTTGCTGTGCATTCATCTGTCTTTGCCTCTGTGGACCCACTGTAGAGGCAGGCAGGACATAGACTCTTAATCGTGCCATAACCACAATTTGTCATTTTCCCAACCTGGTTTTAGTCTCATCCTGTAATACCAGCTCATCTTGTTGCCTTTTGTTCCAGGATATCTTGTGTTTCTTCCAGGTAGGGAGGAGTGGAAAAAACAATAGCAAAAGTTAGCTAGAAATTTTCAAAAATCCTAATAACATCAACTCTTCTCTTAAGTTGGGATATAAAGTAAAAAGATATCCAATATCTTCTATAGCCCATGATGCCTTTAATAATCAAATTCCAGAGCCCTGTTCCCCCTGGGAAAGCATCCTATCCGTTCTCACTGGCTGGACAGCTCTCATACTTTCCCACACAGATGGGCATCTTTCTCCTACTAAAGCTTCACGAGGACAGTGAATGGAATTTCTCATTCACAACCTTACTCTAGCACCTAGAACAGTGATGACACATAAATGCTTGCCAAATAAGTGAAGGAATGGAATGAGTGATGGAGATTTCATAGCTTCCTGGTTTGATTTAACAACTGTCACTGCCCAAAACCTCCTTCTTGTGTCTAATTTAGTTGATTCTGGATAGAGATGATTGCCCACAGCCTCCTTAGGACATCATCTTGCTCCTCATTCACAGCTACTTCTCCAGTCCTGGTTGACAGATTGGATGTAGAATTGGCAAAGGGCAGTGGAAAGGTGTGTGCACTTGTCAAACATACACACAAGTGCAGGTTCATCCAAAGGTGTGCTCTTTGCAGAACTCT
>CAUYRT010072465.1:0-10435 GCA_963574885.1 Lepilemur ruficaudatus
CTACTCGGGAGGCTGAGGCAGAAGGATCGCTTGAGCCCAGGAGTTTGAGGTTGCTGTGAGCTAGGCTGATGCCACGGCACTCTACAGCCTGGGCAACAGAGTGAGACTCTGTCTCAAAAAAAAAAAAAAAAAAAAAAAAAAGATATATTTTAGGCCAGGCGTGGTGGCTCTCACATGTAATCCTAGCACTCTGGGAGGCCAAGGCTGGGAAGGGTGGAAGGCAGGGAACTGCTTGAGGCCAGGAGTACCTAAATTCTATGACATATTTTTTTTATCATCTGATGATCTTATTAAGATGTAAACTCTCTTAGGGCAGGGACTTCTTCATCCCCAAACCTAGAACAGTACCTGTCACACAGTAAGTGTTAGTGAAAGTATACTGCATGAATCAGTATATTAAAAAAAGATGAACTGATTAAGTAAATTATGGAATGGAATATCCATTCTACAGAGTATTATGTAATCTTCATAAGGCATTTTTTCTAAGCCTAATTGTATTCCATGTTACTTGACTTAAAACGTGGCAAGTGGATTTATATGACACATTTGTCAAGGATTGCTATCAAATTATGCTAGCTTAATAAAATAAATTGGTAAACTAGCCACATTTGGGGTTTTGTTTTAATAATAGAATTTTACCTCTGCAATGTCTACAGTTAGAACTTATTGACAATTTTTTGTCGTTTAATATATGTGATCAATCTTTACAAATGTTTGATGGGCACTGGAAAGGTTGATGCATTTTTTGCAGAGGAAAAAATTTGGCTACATCTGTAGCTATAGCTATTCAACTTTGCAACGTTACTCATAGCCTCTTTATTTTAATTTATTCACTTATCAAACAGCAAAATAGGTATTTATATGCTCCTATTAATGCTGTTTACTGTTGTTTTCTTCATTATGCACTATGCTTTTTTTTAACCATTTCTAATTAAGTGCTATTCTATTCACTAAAGCTCACTATTAAAATTTTTATGAAATTGGCTTTTTTGAATGAGAGAAAATTTTTGCAAACTATACATCTGACAAGTGGTTAGTATCAAAAATGTATAAAGAACTCAAACAAATCAACAACAAAAAACCAAATAACCAGATGAAAAAATGGGCAAAAGACCTAAATAGGCATTTCTCAAGAGAAGACATACAAGACCGGGCGCGGTGGCTCACGCTTGTAATCCTAGCACTCTGGGAGGCCGAGGCGGGTGGATAGCTCAAGGTCAGGAGTTCGAGGCCAGCCTGAGCAAGAGTGAGACCCCGTCTCTACTATAAATAGAAAGAAATTAATTGGCCAACTAAAAATATATGTAAAAAATTAGCCGGGCATGGTAGCACATGCCTGTAGTCCCAGCTACTCGAGAGGCTGAGGCAGAAGGATTGCTTGAGCCCAGGAGTTTGAGGTTGCTGTGAGCTAGGGCTGATGCCATGGCACTCTACAGCCCGGGCAACAGAGTGAGACTCTGTCTCAAAAAAAAAAAAAAGAGAAGAAGGGCAACAGGTATATCAAAAAATTGCTCAACATTACTCATTGTCAGGGAAACGTCAATCAAATAACAATGAGATATCACCTCACCCCAGTGAGAATGGCTATTATCAAAGAAAAAAGATAAGTGTTGGTGGGGATACATAGTTGATGGGAATGTAAATCAGTACAGCCATTATGGAAAACAGCATGAAAATTCCTTGAAAAATTAAAAATAGAACTACCATATGATCCAGCAATCCCTCTATTGGGTATATAGACAAAGGAAATGAAGTCAGTATGTTGAAGAGTTATCTGTATTTTCATGGTTATCACAGCACTATTCACAATGGCCAAAATATGGAGTCAACTTAAATCTTTATCAGTGAATGAATGGATAAAAAAAATGTGGTATAGATACACAATGGAATACTATTCAGCCATAGAAAATAATGAGATCCTGCCATTTGCAACAACATGAATGAACCTGGAGGTCATTATGTTAAGTGAAATAGATCAGGCACAGAAAGACAAATAAAAATGAGTATTCCCCCCTCATCTACAGAGGATACTTTCCAAGACCCCCAGGGATGCCTGAAACCATGGATAGTGTTACACGCTACATATTTTTGTACACATACGTATGTATGATTAAGTTTAATTTATAAATTAGGCACAGTAAGAAATTAACAACAATAACTAATAATAAAATAGAACAATTATAATATATTACAATAAAAGTTATGTAAATGTGATCTCTCTCTCAAAATGTCCTATTGTGTTGTACTGTAGTCAACTATTTTCAGATCACAGTTACCTGAGGATAACTGAAAGCCTGGAAAGCAAAACCACAGATGGTGGTGGTGGTGGTAGTGATAGGGGTGACTACTCTACTACGTGATCTCACTCATACGTGAAATGTAAAAACGTTGATCTCGTGGAGAGTAGAATGGTGGTCACCAGAGGCTGGGATGGTTGTGGGGTTGGAGGGTTGGGGAAATGCTGCTCAAAATCATAATAATTACAGTTAAGAGGAATAAGTTTCAAGAACTCTACTACATAGCAAAATGACTATAGTTAATGATGATACATTGTACTCTTGAAAAATGTAAAGAGATTGGATGTTATGTGCTCTCATTACAAAATAATTACTATGTGAAGTAATGCATTTGTTAATTAGCTAGATGTTTTAACCATTCCACAATGTGTGTGTGTGTGTGTGTGTACATATGGATGTACTTAAAAATATCATGTATATGATAAAAGCACACAATATTATCCGTTCATTTAAAATGAGTAAATGAGTAAGTAAAATTTTTGAGAAAGAAATTACCTTCTTCGTCTTGTCCATTTTCAGGGGGAGGAATAAATTCTACTATGCCATATGAATATTGAATAATTTTATTTTGTTTACATTTAGTTATCGTATCTTTGCCTGTCCTACTACTCCTAAACGTTATCTGTCATTTAGTTTCAGGTAAATTTTTTTTATAAATAAAATAAGTTAGAATTTATAAACATTTATTCTGAAAGTCTTGGTCTTTAATAGTGGAGTTTAAACTATTCATTTTTATTATAAGTACAATATAGTTAGTATGTCTGTCATCTTTTTAAAAAATGTTTTTACTTTTGGTTTCTTTACTCTGTGTACTGTCTTTTCCTAGATGGGCTGTGCTTCCTTTATTTCAACATTTTCTAGTGTTTCTACTGATTATCTCCAAGTTTTTCAAAACCATTTTCTAAAACACATTTATTTAATTGTGTTTAATGAAGAGTAAAATGCCATCATTTTAAATTTGTGTTCTCCATTGCCCCACCCATATAAACATTTCTTTTATGGTAAAATGTATATCATGAAATCAACTAACCAGGGAATACGATGAGATAGCTTTAAGTTAACTGTTGTTGGTTATAACGCATTCAAGATAGGAAATTAGAGAAGGAGAAGGAAAAAGAGAAGAAAAATCTGTCAGGAGCAACACGGCAAAATTTCAAAATTTTGAAAAATTTTTTTTCATCATACAGTGCAGTGAGAATTTATTCACTATTGTCCAGTTGTGCAAAGAAAATACTGGTTCTTTATTTTTCTGCAACAGATCTAATTTGCATGAACTTTACCTGACAAGCTGCAGGGAATAACAAACATTTCATTTTTGGTTTCTAGATTTCTTCAATAACACACTTGCCTTGAGGTAAATGCTCAGTCTTTTGAATATTCCCTCCATCAGCAATCCACTTTCCAAGATGGCATCAGAGCCTTGGAAAAATGGAGACTGACTCAATCTCCTAGTGAAGGGGAAAGAAGCCTCATACACTGGGGTTTCCCCTTGTCCTGATTGCTTTCTGCCACAGGGTGGCAAGTCTGATCTGGTTTCTAGGCTGGTGTTCTATGTTTTCTTCTTGCCTCTCCCCTTCCTTACCTGAAAGAGTATATGCTCCCCCCTTCCTGGGCCTCAACGGCAGATAGAACTCAGGAAGAAAATGAGTTTATCAGTGACATATATATATATTTATATATAATATATATCCATAATCTTCTATTACATTTGTTTTTTATCATTATAATGGGTGAGCAAGATGGTAAGAACATATAAGGAGCTTCCTAGTGCTGGAAAAAAGGAAAAGAAAGGCCAAATCTAGAAAAGTAATTAAATTCTGAATGGGCTAAGTGCTTACTTAGGTTTCATAACTGAGCATTCATATCTAAAATTATATTAATTATTAGCTATTAATATTATCCACATTTAGGTTTTATAACTCAACATTCATTTATAAAAGTATATTCATTATCACTTTTTATAAAGCCTTACACATCGTAGATGTTTGATGAATGTTTTATAAGTGAACAAATGAATGAAGGGAGTAAGTCCAGTTCTTGAGAAACTGGAGCTGCATCAACTATTTCTGAACTAGCATTTCAGAGGACTACACAATTGTTTTTAGTAGCAAACCTGGCATACCTTGCAGGACTCTAGAATTTAGGAGAGTGGGGGAGGGCCATTTTGAATAATATACTGCTTCTGAACCCTCACTTCTTCCCTCGGGACAACTCCTCCTCTCATACCCACCCTGACCTCCCCCACCCCACTGCCCACCAGATAAGTGTCAGGAAGAGGAGAAAAATGAAGAGAGGAATAGAGCACACCTGAGCTAGTCAGTTATATTTCTGACTGCCATAGAACCAGAAAAATTAGAACTCAAGAATGACTACAGCCACATTCTATTTTCTGAACGGTTGGATTTTCAGCAGCTATGACCATGTATAGAACCCATCCAAGACCCCAGGACAAAATGTGTTTGTAATTCCTTGAGGGCTGAGAGCATGTGTTATCAGTTTCAGTATTCAATACTACACACAGTGCCTGGCTCATAGTAGAAACTCAAAAATGTTTGTTAATCTTTTTTGAGAAATTAAAAATAAGCTCAGATATAACAAATAGCTATCATAAAGCCCATGCACATTTTATATAGCTGAAGAGATAAGACTAAGCTCAGGCCTTTGGATTTGGAATCACATAAAAAATTAGACTTACTGGCTTAAAAACTTGGCTATTTATTAAGTCATTATAGAGATTTTTCTGAGAAAGTATAACTTTCAGAAAAGGAAACACTAGACCACTAATGAATGGCAAAATAGTGTTGGGATCCTGTTTCTGCATTTATATGGCACTTGCCTGTGTTCTAAATGATGAAAAGATTAGTAGAGGGATGATCATGTCATTAGGGTTGTTACCAATAATGGCCAAGATTCTGGTGTAGGAATGAGGGTCTGAGAGTCCCTGACCCCCAGGAAGAGGCAAACACTGAGTATGAGGCTGAATCACATCTTCTGGGAGGGAGTTCAATCTGGAGGGCACAGTGTGACTTCCAAGGGCAGGTTCTCTGAGATCGTGGGCTGGTAGGACCAGAACAGAGTCTAAACTGCATGAGGGTCCTTCTCTTCTTCCTCCCACTTGTGGGCAAAATCACAGCCTTTCTATAAGGGACTCTTTTTTCACGCACTGATGCATCTGGGACTCTCTACATTGATCTCAGATTTGCCTTTTATTAAGTACAATCTTAAGACTGTTGGAGCTTAGTTGCTGACTTTTTTTCTTTTTGTCTGATTACTATCTTAATCAGTTCGGACTGCTATAACAAAATACCATAGACTGAGTGTCTTATATAACAGACACTTGTTTGACACAGTTCTGGAGGCTGAGAAGTCCAAGATCAAGTTGGCATCATATTTGGTTCTTGAGGAGGGCCCCCTTCCTGGCCTGCAGACAGCCACCATCTTGCTGTGTGCTCATATGATCTCTTCTTTGTGCACACATGTGGAGAGAGAGAACTCCTGTATCTCTTCCCCTTCTTATGAAGGCACTAATCTTGTCATGAAGGCCTACCTTCATGAACTCATCTAAACCCAATTGCTTCCCAAAGGCCCCACCTCCAGATATTATTACACTGGGAGTCAGGCCTTCAACATATGCATTTTGTGGGGATACAAATGTTCAGTCCATAGCAGTTCCCCATGTGCTTATTTTCTACAAACTGTTCTAAACCTAGGATACTGTTTTAGATTCCTATCAACCATCCCTACAACCATGGACAAACTCTATCCAATTCCATGGGTCAAATTCTGGACCATTATTCCAGTAGGGCAGTGTGGACAAATAGCAGTCAAAATAACTTAGGTTTTGTCATTGAACAGAGCAAGATGAGGTTACAGGTCAAACAACTAAAAGCGGGACTTGACTTTCCTCCTCTGCAAAAAAGGACTGGTAGTAAAAATAGTTAGCTATGTAAGTCCTGTGCAAGACACTGTGCCAACCATCTTTCATAAATAACTCATTTAATCTTCATACAAATTCTGAGGTGAGTACTGTTATTATACTCATTTTGTTAATGAGGAAATTGAGGCTTTGTGAGGCTAAGTGACTTGCTGAAAATCATACAATTTGTGAGTCAAGGAGCCTGGATTCCAATTTAGCTCTGATTCTCAAAGCTAGGTCACACAATGGTTGTAAACTTAGTATAAGGAGGAGTATATAAAGTGCTTATTAATAGCCATTATTGTTATTTTTGTCATTGTTGAAGATGAGCCTCCTATTTCCAATTCTTTCATTCATTTGTTCATTCATTCCGTATGTATCAGCTCCTGTTATGCGCTAAGCTAAGCACCTGGCACAGCTGTGAGGAGCGTCCCCTTCTCTCTTTCACGCTCTGTCCACTGCCCTGGTACTCAACGCAGGCTCTGGCGAACTCCTCGTTGACAGATTCAGTTCATGAGGCAGGCTGGCTTAGTGTGGGTTCCCCCTAAGGCAGAGCCTGACATTTGAGTGTCACTTGATGTGCCTCCTTGCTGAGGAGTGACCCCAGGAAGCAGAAGCGCCGGGTAGGGACAATGAGACAGGAGAGGAGGAAAAGTCAGTGTAAGGATGTCCTGTCCAAGTTGGTGCTTGGACGGCAGTGCTGGATTCTGCTGGGACCTCTTGAGAAGTGTACAGAACGCCTGTCAGACCATCTCCCTGAAAATGAGGCAAGGAGCCTGCAATATTTATCTAACCACTATATTCTGTCCCCCATTGGTTGAGAGTTACCCCTGGGGGCATAAACTTCAGACAGCACTTGCCTGTCTTACAAAGGCCTGGGGTGGAATGCAGAAAGACTCCAGAGTATGCATGAGGTAGGTGCAAGGTGAGTATGCGCCTGCCAGAGCCGGCTGCCACGTCTACAGCCGAAATAAGAGGTGGGTCGAGGGGTTTGATGCCAGCACCAGCGCTGTCTGCCACAGATGCTTCCTGCCTCCCCCATGCCTGTCCCCAGGTCCAATCTCTGTGTGCTTCCTATCTAACATATTCTGTTCAAAGTGATAGCCTTCAACATTAGGAAAACGTTAACTGACATTCCACTAACTTGGTTTACTTAGGTAGCTGCAGTGGGAATTATAAAATTATACCAGTGGTGGTATAATTTTGATAATGTCCCTGGTTATGAGATCACTGGTGAAAACTCCCTGACCCCCAGTGGTATCTTTAAAGAAAGACATTCCTCTTCAGCACAACCTAGCTAGAGTTAGTTCTACGATGTGCAGCCAAGAATATTGACTGATGTAACCTCCATGCCGCTGGGTAAGTGATGTTTCTCTTTATATGTGGTGTATGCTAGTACAAGGAATTCAGACCAAATAAATCCAAATGATAACAATAAACTTTAAGATTATCAGTGTAGGGTAAGGTACCAATGCTATGTGAGACATTCAAAATTAGATTTTTCTTTTTTTTACTAAGAGCCTGAAAACTCAAAGGCAGCTTTATCAAAGTACATAGAAAGGATTTTTTTGGCACATGTTCAAAAAGAGCTTTTCCTAGTAAATCATTTCTCCCCTTCAACTGTGGCTCTCTGTAGTTCAGATCGATTGTTTCTTTTGTCCTTATGTGCCAACGGTGTTATAGAAAAGGGAAAATGCAGCAAAAATAAATCACAGCAGAACGCCTGTCCTTCATGGACTACTTTTATTTTCTGTTGGGTTCTGATTGACTTCCTACTAGTTCAGAGTTCCAGAGAGCAATCAGAAGTGGATCTTATTAAATCTCTGATTGCAGAATTTTATAGCTTGAAAACTAAAGTCCAATCTTCTCATTTTGAGATTTCACAACTAATTAGAGTCAGATCTAGGTTAGAAAAACCCTGGTGCACGCACTGTTCTTTCTCTGCAAACACATGTTCTGTTCTAAGACAAGCAAGTGCCATCCTGTCCCTCACAGACCTTTACTTACAGCAATTCTTTCTGCCCAGGGCTCCCAAATCAGGAGTTTAACTGAAGAAACAGATGGACAAAGAGATGAAATTTAAAATGGCCTTTGGACTCGGGAGGGAGGGAAATGTATGTGCTGGGCTTCAGTTTGTGCCTGGAAGTGGCCCCCGTGTGGCAGGAAGTTTCTTCCCCTTACTGGATTTCCCCCTAAACTCCAGATTCAGTCACATTTACTTCTCCTCGGTGTCCTTTTAGTTTCTGCTTAATGAGACCGGTGGTTGCTGAGTGTTGATTGGCACTCGGTTATGTACAGCCTGTATTCATCTTCCTGAGAAAGGACATTGCACAAGAAAGGATCGCCAACAGCAACGGTGGTGGCATTTCTGGGAGCAGCAGCAGCACTCCCGGCAGCTCTGTTCCCCACCCAGTGGAAGGAAATTGCACGCTGACCAGCGGATGGAGGGAAGGAGGGAGGCGTGACTCCTAAAGTAATTATAACACCCCTGTGCACAGAGGCCTCGGTTCTTTTCTAGCCGCCTATCAGACCTGCTCACATCTTACCCACATACAGTTCTCCCAATTTCCAGGATACCTGAGCCAAGTCTAGGCTGGAAGGAAGTACCTCTGGAGTAAAATCAAATTAGTTGCAAATGAGTTCCAACATCTCAATTGCCTTAATGGATCAAACAGCATTACACTGTCAGCTTCAGGCACCCGAACTGATCCCCTCCCTGGAGTCCCCCAGCTAAAAAATGTAAATCTCTGGCCTGCCTATAGCAAGGCTCCCAACAGTGCCCTTGCAGGCTTAGCCAGGACCAGGTGATTTGGAATAGAGCTTGCTGAGCACGTGGCCTGGCCAGGACGGCGCAACTGGCAAGCTAGCTGGAACAAGCTCTCCTGCCTCAGCCAGTGAATACTTATGTCAGTCCGCGAGTAAAGAAAATGGATTTCACTTACTTTGTATCCTGTGTACTGCTTGGGGAAAGAGTGGCAAGGGAAGCAGTTTTTTGTGTTGGTAGCACTTTTGGTAGCTCTGGCTAAGCTTGCTGCCCACACCCTCCCTCTTTCCACCCCAGCTCCCGCCTCCCTTCCTTCTTCAGAACAGGACTCTGTGTACTTGCCATGAATATACATGTGGCAGGGCATATCTCTTGGCTTCAGGTGGGCCTCTGTTTTAATAGGACTGGATGGTCCCTTATCAAACTTTAAAAACGGTTACATTGAGTTGTGATTTATAGAATAACTCCCTGAATTGAAAAGAAAAACAAACCGCACACTTTTATGGAGGTATAATTGACATAAAATAAACTACACATACTTAAGTGTACAATTTGATAAGGTTTATTTTCCTTCTATTTTTAGTTGACATAATCTTATATATTTATGGGACACAGAATGATATTTCAATGCATGTATACAATGTGCAATGATCAAATCAGGGCAATTAGCATTCCATCACCTCAAACATTTATCCTTTCTTTGTGTTGAGGACATTCAAAATCCTCTCTTCTAGCTATTCTGAAACATACAATACACTGTTTTTAACTATAGTCATCCCACGATGCTATAAAACACTAGAACTTACTACTCCTTTCTAGCTGTAATTTTGTATCTGTTAACCATTCTCTCCCTATCCTCCTCTCCCCCACCCTTCCAAGGATCTAATAACTATAATTCTATTCTCTACTTCTATGAACTCAACTTTTTTTAGCTCTTACATAGGCGTCAGAATATGTGGAATTTGTCTTTCTGTGCCTGACTTATTTCACTTAACATGATGTCCTTCAGCCTCATCCATGTAGCCACAAAGGACAGGATTTCATTCTTTTTATGGTTGAATAGTATTCCATTGTGTGTGTGTATATACATAAAAACCACACTTTCTTTATCCATTCATCTTTTTTTTTTTTTTTTTTTTTTTTTATAAATTGTCTTAGGAGGTTGCCCGGGCTGTAGAGTGCCGTGGCATCAGCCTAGCTGACAGCAACCTCAAACTCCTGGGCTCAAGCAGTCCTTCTGCCTCAGCCTCCCAAGTAGCTGGGACTACAGGCATACGCCACCATGCCCGGCTAATTTTTTTTTTACATATATTTTTAGTTGTCCAATTAATTTCTTTCTATTTATAGTAGAGAGGGGTCTCGCTCTTGCTCAGGCTGGTCTTGAACTCCTGACCTTGAGCTATCCACCCGCCTCGGCCTCCCAGAGTGCTAGGATTACAGGCGTGAGCCACCGCGCCC
>CAUYRT010072467.1:0-38555 GCA_963574885.1 Lepilemur ruficaudatus
TTCTTGAGGAGACACCATCAGGCTGCCAGCCCCCTTGGGGTTGCTTCCCATCAACACAGACATGAGCCAAGATGGCAGGTAACATATTGCTTCTCTATCCAACACACACCTTTGCCCTCCTCAGAGGGCTTCAGCCCCTCAGGTTTCATCTCACTCATTTGCACACAAACATTCCTCAACTCCAGCCCAGACTTTCGGAGCCACAAATGTCAGTGTGTCAAAGTTCTGTTTTATTTGTTTGTTTCTCTTTTTCCTCCCATCTTCTTTGGCTTCAATGTTACTGAGGCCACTGTGTTGTTTAATGAATAGATTCCTAAATCTCTATCTTCATTGTAAAACGTAGTTTTTTGCATTATAAAGAATCTTTTATGTTTTTAATGCTCTTTGTGCTGAATTTTATTCTGCCAGATATATCCAGCTCTGGTTTCATTGTGTTTCATTGTCAGATAACCTTTGCTCATTTCTTCATTTTTAGGATTTTGTAATCACTTTTTAATATATTTATTGTATAATGCATACAGCTAACTTTTGTTTTGTGACACCTTGGTTGGGTGAAGCTCTTCATCTATTGTCCTGCTAGCCCTGCATATTTTGACATTTTGTTTCAGGTTTTTGTGGAGTAGAGGGTAGGTTGTTTTATCTATTTATTTATTTATTTTTGCTTTTATTGTAAACAGTCACTGCTTTGTTGACAGGGTCTCAAATCTGTCCCTGGTATTTTCACTTAAGATTGTCTTTTCATTAGGGGTAAATCCAAATTAATGTTATTTATGTTCTACCATCCCTCAGATTCTGTTGCAGCCTTCCTTTATTCTAGACAGTTCCTAAGGAGAAAGATTATTTCAAAAGCACTTTTTTATTCTCCAATATTCTAGCCTTCTTTAACATATAAAACTCCCAACCTTAAGTAATCTGTTACAAAGACTTCCTTTTACCATAAAGAGTTTTACAAAGATTTTAATTAATACAAGAAGAAAATGGAAAGCACTAAAACTGCAATCATTGAAATTCAAAATTGTACAAGTATGGTTATTTTACAATATAAAGTTTGATACTTTCAACAATAATTCATTTCCAAACTACTCTTAGTGTTTCCAGCACCATCTGTTTACCTCAGGGAAGAAAAGTCCATATTTTCTTTGTGTTTAAATGTATGGTACACTGGTTTAAAATGTATGTCACAAAGATAACACTAACATCTCCATTTATATTTACAGATGGTTTACCCCCAGGTGTTTCTTAAATAAGTGTGAAGGGGGAAAAGCCAAGACTTAACAAAAATAACCTCAGTGCTTCTTAAAATAGATGTGAATCAGAATGTTTTCAGTTACTTAAGTTTTCAAGGTTTTGCTTAGTTTTCCCTGACACTCATTATTTTGGGAGGGGGATATTAAAATTTCTCATATTTATATACTAGGAAATCTTCAGATCTAAAAGTAAACAGTAAAATATGCAATCACTATGTATTAATAATACTAAAATATTTAAATAGTAAATAGTAAAAATATTCCTGAAATCAGTGACATTTGATGAAATACTTTGTGATTCCATTGGAATAAAAAAAAAACCCTCCATTTTTGTTACTGTAGGCAGCTAGAAACCCCTCCTTGCCTTTTACAATTTGTACTTCATTCCTAACATGGATATGAAGGAGACAGATATGTGTAAGGAATGTGCTTTCCTTTTGTTTGGAAACATGAAGTAAGAAGAAAATAATCTTCTATGACCTGGTGATGGACATCAGTTTGCCTCTGATTACTTTGGAGTTGGAAAAGGTCAATGAATAAAAGCATTCGTTATTTAGGTAAGTACAAAGGTATCAATGTATGTATGAACATAATAATAATATGAGATACAGAAGTATTGTTGGAAGAGAAATGATTTTAGAAGAATTTCATATTTTTAAAAAGAAGTATTATAAACTGAATTAAATATGTAAAATTTTTTAAATATAATTCTTCCTAAAATTTTAGTCATTATTTGGAAAATAGAGTAGTCTTTCCATAACTAACATAGGTAGTAGTGTAAATCATACGAATGGATCACAAAATAAGATTACTTTAGCTACTTATTACTTCAGTGACTGTTACTTCAAATATGTCATTTGCATTTCATATATAGAGATTATTTTCCAGGGTCAGAAAACTATATAACCAAAATATTTACAAAGGTATTTTCAATATTATTGTCTCCCCTACTCGTCCTCTCCCTTAAACCTAACAAAGGAAACAAACGCAACATACATATATGTTAAATATGCATATGTGTAATTTTTGTTTTAAATTTCTAAAAGTAATTGCCAGGCAATTGAATGCTAATAACCAAATTAGTGATTTAATGTAGAACAGATAAGGCCATCCTAGGAACATGCTGAATGTAGGAGCACGATTCATGAACCAAAACACTTGATTTTGATCCCAAGTCATTTCCTGCCATGCTGTATGACCACAGGACAACCACCACCCCCTTCATTTCTCAGTTTCATCACCTCTATTTTTATGATAAGTTCCCTTCATATTTCTATATGTCATGGTAAATTTCATATGGAGTGACTTTTCTGAAAGCAATTTCAAAATTTAAAAGCACCCATAGCTGCTCAATCATGTTTCGGGAGTCCTTGGTTTTCTTTTGCTGTAGGAACTAACTGGATAACAAGATTCAGCCTTAGGACCTCTTTGCATATTTTGTTTTCTTGGTTTTAATATACAAAAGGTGCTTGGAATAATGTTCACCTCAAGTTAATAATAATTATCTATGGATGGTGGAATTGTGGTGTTTTTTTGTTCTTTCTATTATATTGTCCTGTATATTTGAGTTGTTTTATACGAATCATAAATTACCAGTAAAAATACTTTTTTCTTAGACAAAACTCAAGCACGATTAAAATACAAATGAAAAATTTCCAGAAAATTTATGAGAAATTTTAATTACCAGAAAGTACTCCTATATATCAAAAAAGTTAAATGTCCCAATAAACAATTCACATGAAGGATATATAAATGATCATAAAAGATATAAAATGTTGCATTTTTAGTAATCAAATAAATACAAATCTAAAAAATTAGGTTTGTCATTGTAAAATTGTTGAAATACAAAGTAAAAATGAAGATCTTGCGGTAGTAGGGGGCTGTACAAATTAACTGCAAGTTAGCCGTAACAGTAGGAATGACAGCTGGCTTTTCAACGTAAACAATGAAAGCTTTAAATTAACAAGCTGATTCTAAAACTCATATGGAAATGCAAAGAAGCAACAATTATAAAGGTAATCTTGGAGAAAAAGAACAAAACTTGAAAATTTATATTCCTAGGTATTAAAATTAATTTTATAGGTATATTAGGATAATGTGATAGTAGTACAAAGAGAGAAAAATAGTCTGTTAAGTAAAATTTATGAGAGGCCAGGGTTTTAGGCTGAGTTCCTGCACTGCGCCCCAACAGAGCAGACCAAACTAAAATGAAGTCACTTAAGTTAACATTTTATGTCGCCAAACCAAAACTAATTTGTTTATCTGACTTTCTGAGAAATCAGAAGAGAAATAATAGCCAAATCTCAAACAGGACTGTTTTAGCCTATGTGATTAAGCAAGTTTTCTCTGTTTTAACCCTTATGAAGACAGTAACCTGAAGTTACCTGATGTTAATGAGTTGCTTTTTTACATCATGTTGTCTCCTTGTACTTGCACAGCCTACCTCGTAAAATCCGACTCTTCTGCCATGTGCAAAAGAGCATCTGTATAAATCTTTACATGGGATGCTACCTGGATGAAGCACAATAAAAGCCAAGTCGACATTTAAATTCATTTGTTAAAATTTTGTTTTTTAACAAAGCTAATGAAAGATATAAAACAGTAATAAATGCATGCATACCATCACTTCAGTTTCTTGTTTTGTTTTGATATTTCGCAAGTGAGGCTGTAGTGCAGTGGGGAAAGGATGGGATATTCTATAAATTGTGCTGGATGAATTTAATCACTATGCTATATTGACAAAGACCCTCTTCTTTGACTAAAAGGAGGACTCAGTCTCCTCCAAGTGTTCTGCACAGAACCGAATTTAGCCTTTCCTCTCTATCCTTATATAATCTAGTTTGAGCAAGAATCTTGCTAAGTCTGTTTAACAAAAATCCTTCATTGTTGGTATCTGATCACTTCACATATTGTCACCCTGGCCTCCCTTAAGCAAGAATTCTGCTCAATTGGTCTACCAATCATCTCGTTTAAACTTGGTGTTTCCTCTTAGTAAATTTCCATCCACTGTCCTCATGCCATTCCTTGGCTGTAAGTCCCTATTTGTCCATGTTGGAGTTGAAGTTGAGTCCCATCTATCTCCCTCACTGAAAAACTTTATTCCAGAGGTCCCTACATCTATTGCCATGCTCTTTCTCTTGATTAGAGTCTTCCTAATGTATTTAACAAGCAGCATGAATAATTTTTTTCTATAATAATACTCTGATACATCAAAAAAAGTTAATCTACCCATACAATACACAAAAATAAATTTCATATGGATAAAATCTAATGTGAACAGTATAACAATAAAGAACATAAAGATATTTTCAGGTACTAGTATTGTCAGTAAAGATTTCTTAAGAAGGACACAATAGTTCTAACAACAAAGAATAACATAATGATATGTTGGACTTCTCTAAAGTTAAGGACCTCTTCTTAGTCTTTAAATGACTGCCATAAGAGAACAAAAAAAGCAAGCAATAAAGTGGGGCACAATATTTGTAATGCTTTTATCTAACACAGGACTCATATTCATCGCATACAAAAATCAACTTAAAAAGGTAGGCAATCCAATAGAGAAACGGGCAAAAGACTTCAATTGGTGCTTCATACAAAAGAATATACAAATAACCAATACATGTATTGAAAAGATGTTCAAATTTATCAGCTATAAAAACATTAAAACCACAATGAGATACTGTTACATACTGATGGGGTTCAGGACTCGCTACAGGAAAACACGGCATATTGGAATTTGAGAAAGCAGTAGAACAGGAAAGTCACTCTCACTATCCATTATCCTTTTCTGAAGCAGGTCATAAAACCTTTATTCCTTCATTACTCTTCCTAAACCTAGGGGAAAGAAACATCTTTATCCTTGAAGACAAAGAAACATCATACACCCTTTGCCCTATCATAGTTTCCCATAAGTATCCACTTCTTTATTAAAACTTAGCATAAAAGCATACAAGTTTTACCATTTCTTTGGGTCTTCATTTCTGAAGGCTCCTCTGTCATGTAAAACTTATATTAAATAAACTTGTATGCTTTGATCTTATAAATCTGACTTTTCTCATAGGTTCTCAGCCATGAATCTTATGATGAATGAGGAGAAGAAATATTTTCTCTCTTATAATACCCACCAGAATGTCCATAGTGAGTGCAGCAGACAACACTAAGTGTTGACAAAGATGTGGAACAAGTAGAATACTCATATGCTGCATACAGGTCTCTGAGAAACTGTTAGACATTGCTCATATATGCACTCTATCATCAGCAATTTTATTCTGATATACACTAGCAGAAATATATACATATGTTCACTGAGTGGCATAGAAAATATTCATAGCACTACCATTCTTTATATACAAAATCTAGAAACAGCATAAATGTTCATTGACAGTAGAGTGAATAAATTGCATTATTTTTATTCAATGCAATTTTCTAGAGTACCACGAATGAATACACTATTGTTTATTGAATGGATCTCATATGCATAATGTTGAGTGAAAGAAGCCAAACACAAAAGAGAACACAATATTTCTTTCAATTTCATATGACTTCCGGCTCAACAGCAATAGAAACTAACAGAGTTAGAATTCAGAATAGCCATTAGTCTTGAGAAAAGTGAGAAGTGACACAAGGAGGATCTGGGAAGCTAATAATGTTTTATTTTTGACTGGATGATGTTACACAGGTATAGTCATTTTGTGAAAGCTCATGGAGATATAAGCATATGATTTTACATATGTCAATTTGAGAAAAAGGAAAAGCATTCAATACAGTGCAATTTTCCAACTATCAAATTGATCTTTTTTTATGACAATATCTGTAGTTTGTAAAAAAGCAGGAAATATTTTAAAGTCAGTGGAAAGGAATTTAATGTTGATTTTCTAGAAACAATTAGATAGCTTCTACAAAAGCTTAAGAAATAGATATCCTTTATCATATAACTCAATTTCCAGGACTTATTCCTGTAGAAAATAACCAGAGATATGAACCTATCCGTATATGAAAGAATATTTTCCACAATGTAATTAATATAACTAGACATTAGAAACAATCTATTTAGGAATTAAATAAATATATAATGGCATAATTTTTGATGGAGTGCTCAGAAGCCATTTAAATTCATGCATTCAAACAGCATTTTCCAAGTTGTAATTATAAAATTAAAATATCAAATAATAACCAAAAAGCATTATATAAAGTGATACAAATTATACTCTATATAAGAATATATTTATTATAACACTATGTTCTATGAGTTAGAAATTTATTAGTAAAACATAATTGTATTATTTTTCCTATTTTTTTATATTTTCTAGTTCTAAAATATATATTGCTTTTATATATTTATAAGAATATATCAGGCATATTTCAAAAACAATCTAATAACATCAAATTTTTTTATCAGGCATTCATAAGCTTGCTATTTGAACATATTATTTTTAGAACTTCTTCTTAGTTTTTTTAACCTTTTAAATTAATGTATGTCTTCAGACTTTCAATCCATTTCCATACTGCTATGCAATAATTTACTAAGCTTTTCAAATTATTTGTAATATTTTTTCAATTTTATATAACACTTCAATGAACATCTTTCAGATATAGGTTTTGCTACTGTTCAATTAGTTCCTCACTACAAATTCCCAGAAGTAGAAACCCAAGGTCAAAAAGTATAAATGAAATATTGAGCAAAATTTAATTTATTGAACAATATTTAATTAAAATGTGGAAAGTGTTTAAGTATCTCCTAGGCCCTATTCAGAAGGTGTAAAAATCTGGGTGTTATAAAGTTCAGAGGATAACAGTGAGGACTATGATCAATTTTCACCATAAATATGCCAAACATAGTTGGTGGAGGAGAATATCATGGTATTTAAAAAGGAAAAAAGCAAACATTTAGTATATCCCATCAAATTAAAGCCCATCAGTACAGTTACTTTGCTCATTGCTAGAACAAGCCCTAAATAACTTATTGCTCTACCTCTGTGGATTCTACACACTTACTAGATATTTGCCTCTGAATGTTGACTGACATATCATTCAGTTCAACACCTCAGATACCGTGTAAAGAAAGCTGTTATCTTTAAATCTTGGTAGCATGTCCCTGCCTTTTGTAGTTCCAAACAGAACTGTGTTGATTGTCACCGTGTATCCAGTTTGTATCAAATTTGCTATTATTTTCACTACCTCATCTGTACCTTCCAGCTTCAACTCCCGGTTGAGCTGAATGAATGAATGAATCCTTTAGATTCATTTTCCCCAAGTGTATTACCTTGTGTTTTCCAGGCTGTGTCTAATTTGGTTATGTTTTCTTACATCTCACACTAGCTGATCACTCAATAGTTATAATTGTTTGAAATCTGATGCTATACTTAGTTTTGGAATAGTTCCCTGAACTCTAAATATGTGAACATGAAAATAATTAAGATCAAGTATTGAGTACATTGATTTTCTTGTATAAAATATTCAATGTGTTCTATAGATGTAGGGAACTAAGAAGGCTTCCTCTGGGTGACATTGGAACCCCTTTTGTTGTTTATGCACATTCTGTATATCCTACTGCTTATACATTTATTTTCTTTGACAAAAGCATAAATTTATTCTATTCATGTTATCCAGAATTCCCTTAAGTTATAACTATATTGGACTTGTCTTGCAAACTTAGTTTTGATGAATACAGCCACAAGGAACTGGAGGAAGAACAAAGATATTACTGTAGAAGAAATCAGTGTTTTCAGGGTCCACTCACGTAGCTCTGACATGAAGACAATTGGAACTCAACCAATTCGATGGACTGCTGATTTTAAACTAATTTATCTATATTGCACAAGGACAAGCCCATTAATTTTTGCCATTGAAGAAGCTGATATAGCAGTAAGTTCTAAACAATAACATGACATGCCACATCAACCTAGATAAGTATAAATGGTGTATTTCTTATAACATAAAATTTTATCCAGTATTAATAAAGTATCTCTTCTTTAGAGACATATTCTTGGCTTGAGTCCAATAAAATGTTTTAAAAGTGAAGATAAAATGGAACTTTGCAATAATGGTAATGAACTCTGATGAGAATCCCCTCATCTTTCCCCTTCCAGAAACATTCATGGCCCTGTTTCTAAGATATGTCTATCCAATGCCCTCTCATGTTTCCTTCACCCAAAGAAACTTCTGATAAGAAAAAAGTGAAAGACTGTTATTAGGAAAAGAGATTCTTGACCACAAAGAGAATTCTTGTAGAGACCCTGACACTCTGCTCAAAGCTACTGACCTACATTTGCATAAGACACATAAAAGATCATTTGTAACTTGACGTTACAAAAAAGATTGGAAAACTGAGCAACTCCTATGGTTTCTTGCTTTCCATTTTGTTTTTCTTACATATAAATTAGAGGTAAGAGAAAATCTTAAACTCAAATATGTCTATGGTCTTTATTTCCATAATACTAGAGATTTTATTACATGATAGTTACGCTTCCTTATAAAAAGTTTACAGAAATGGGAATACAAAACCAAATAAGATGGTTTCACTAAGAGTGTGGTTCCATAGCAAGGAACTCTAGCAAAAAACATTTCAACATACATTTTCAACAGAATGCACTTCCAAAAGTTTTGCGTAATTCTCTCATTTGAGTTAAAAAACCAAATCATTATCAGAATCAATGTAACTTGTTTTTCCATTTGGAGTATATTATGCTATAACAAATAGCTGTCATAATTTAACTGCGAAGTTATTCTAGTAAGAGAGGCAATATATTCACAATTATTGCCTCACTTTTCATACATGCATACGAATATTTAAAATTTAAAATGGGTAAATTAATTTGGAAGGAGTCATTTGATCTAAACAAAAAGCCATGTTTTAAAGAGTGAAACATACCACACTTTCTGCAGCTGTACATATTTGTCATTTGGGGGCACAGTCTTAAATAACTACTAACTTTTAAAGTAATGTTGCTGCTACTTTCTCAGATTTTTGTTTTCAAAATTTTATGTGTTGAGTGATATCAATATGCTCCTGCTAGAAGCCTGCTCAGCCTCTATTTCATACATACCTCTAACCGGTGATTTCCCACTGACCCGGATTGCATCTCCAGCGTGGCATGGGCCATGGCATTATTGTTTGGTACACCAAGTGACTGACAGAGACAGCAATGTCTATCACTCCTCTCACCATCACCTAAGATCAGAGTTGACTCCCTTTAGCTGCTTGTATTCAAGGGCAATTCATTTTATCAGTAAACACCTTTCAATGCTATCCTTGAAGGGACAAGTTAGATAAATTGCATCTGGAAAGCATTGGAAAAGGAGAGACAGGTTAATGTTGGTTGTCTTTCAGATTTAATCATGTGTTAAAGTAAGCACTCTGTTCTCAGCACATGAGTTGCACATACTAATAGAAGAGACCATAGCAGAAACTAAAAATGTGAGACGCCACATCAATTTTGACATGCTTCTATAAAACTATTAATATTAAATTTTTAAAAATGAAAAATATAGACAAGAGCTAAGAAGGATAAGAAGCTTAGACAATAAGCATGTAAAAGGACTATTCCAGGAAAATGAAACATATGTTTACTCTATCCAATACCTATGAAGCTTTTAACTTGTTACTTATCTTCCTCTAAAACATGTTTGTTACATCTAATCCCATTTTGCCTCACAGCCTGTTTTCCCAGTGACCCATTATCGCTGGTCCCTGAACCCCGTGTCTCGTATTTTACTTGCATGTATATGCAAGAAAGTGATTTAATATTCTATAATTCATTATCTCTCAAATTATTACCCTGTGCTCTTTTATATTTGTAGTCAATTGTCAAACTTTTCTCTTTTTATTTAACATTTTTGCCATGATGTAGACCTGGCCCAGTATAACTATTTCCCCTGAATCCTCTGGGAGTGATGATTTTTTTTTTTCTACCTCAAACCTCCCATGTAGAGGATCTCAAGATCTGCTTGAGGTCCTGTGCTTGTTTGAACAATTTTTCCATCAACTTCCCTCAAAAACTCCAAATTTTCAAAGTTTATCATATCAAACTATGATATAATACCACTTAATTTACTTTCTTGGTGGGGTCATGGATGTACCTCCTTCACTGATGGCTTGGTATTGAATAAACACAATTTTTAAGAGCACAAAAGGAACCATGCAAATGCCTGTCACGGATAACTTGGCTCAGGCATCCCAAATCTTTTGACTGAAAACAAAAGGATAAGAAATTGGGATAAAAAAAGTTAAACATTAGTTTCTTTGAACTTTAACTCATAAGGATAAGAGTTCATGATTTCAGACTTTAATTTCTTAGATTTACATGTCTTACGATTTTAATTCAAAAGAAAATTTAATTCTCAAACTTTATTTTCTTCCTGGAATGAATTTAAGGATATTATATTTGAATTAGAAGCAAGCTAAATTATTGACATTTTATTATTGGAGAGTTTTTATGCATTTGTAGTATCTTAATATCATTCAATTTTATTTTAGTATCTCTGAGGTGCTCTTTTGGATAACATGGCTGGATATAATTTGTATTGTAACATAATAGGGAATGAATTTTCAGTCTTGGGTAATTTAATTAAAACCATATTTTGACCCAAATCATAGCCTCCTGGGACTAAAATCTATGTTGCCTCAATATTGTTAAATAAGAAGCAGTTGTTGATATTAGGGACACACCTCATGAAGGTGGGAGAAAGACTCTCCGTACACTTTGTTGATATCCTTTTGAGGACATTTCATTTCAAGATTTTCAGGAGGAGCTGATATACCTGCCACTCCTCAGACTTACTGTTAAAGCCCAAGTTGATAACAGAATACAAAGCTGGAATATCCCAGAATACTATATCTTGTTCATAATGACTCCTTCCATGCATAGGGATATCTATTGTCACAATCCCTACACTTTCATTTAGTTCATTAATATTTAGTGAGTGCTTTGTGCCAGGGACTGTTCTAAGTGCTTTCGTTACATAATTAATCCATATGAAGTACATAGGACATCAGCAACATATTGTGTTAACAATATAGAATGTTTTTACTTACATACTATAATGAGAACAATAAGACACAAGAAAGTTAATAAACTTCCCAAGACCACTAGTGACAGTTATATTGGCAACTCAAATCTCTAATTGTTTATTTGTGCTATATTCGCCATCCTAAGAGCTTTCAAAGATAGTTGAATAATTCCTTCTTTTTGAAATACTTTTTCCTCTTAGTTTCTCTTATCCCACCAACATCTAATTGCCCTATTTCTCCAGTGTCCAGTTCTTCTCTGTCTTCTTTTGTAGGTTCCACTTTACAGCTTGATCTGACAATGTTGGAACACACTGGAGCTTTGTCATGCACCCTACTTTTGTGTCTATCTATAATACATTCTTTTTCTGAATCATCTAAATGCTGACAGCGTAAATATTTGCCTTACTGGCCCTCGACTCTACCTTGAAAGCCAGAAGTGTATATATCCAAATACTTTATTTCATTTTCAACATTATTTTTAAAAGGCATTTTAAGAATAATATGATCTATTATATTATTGATAGATCTATCGTATTATTGATAGATAATATGATCTATCAAAATGGATTGATTTATTTTCTATCACACCCTCCCTTCTTGTTCATGTCAAAACAATCTAAGAGTTACCCATGATTCCTCACTTTCTACCATGGAAACTCATGTAAAAGCACATAAAAAATACATACAAAATTAATAAATGTTATTGCCTTTAGAGTGTGTGTGTTGGTGGGTAAACAGAGGTAGGTTGTATATGTATGTGTACATTTTGTATGTGTTGTGTGTGCTAGAGAAAGTATTACTTTTTAAAATCAATATACCTCTATATTACTTTAAAATCTTTAAATAAAAATGTATACAGATATTACTTTACAGTTTAAAAATATTTTTAAAAACTGAAGAATCTGATTTCTAGGCTCACCCTAAAATTATTAGTGTACGTTTCCCTACACCGCTTCCGTTTCACCCAATTGATAAATAGTCTCGGTTCTGGTGTAACTTCAGTACAATATTATAGATTTAAAATTTGTGTGGTTGTGTTAGGTATAAAGCTCCTTATAAATCTACCACAAAGGTAATGACATGAATAATTTACTAAAGCCTATTTCGTTTTTCAGTGTCTTTTTAAATTTGAACTCAAAATTTGAGTTGATTAAATTCAGAACTAAAATTTTTCTAGGCTGTAAGAGTTTAATAAACTATTTTTGTAACATAAATCAAATTTAGAGATCTTTAATTTTATCACACTCTGAAATATAAACAAGTTAAATTTAACCATTTTAGAGACCAAAATGGATTATTCAGCTCTGTAAAATAATTAAAATAAAAAAATCTATTATTTGGCTATCATAGAAAATCATCTCTATATTCAGTGATTTCACATGTACTTATTGTGCTCATTTCAGAGACTACCCATCATACTGCAAGTAATTTATATTAAATGAGGCAATCAATTGACAATGCCTATTCTGGAAAGCAAATTGTGTATTAGCTATTAAATTCAATGAAACCTGTATTTTATACAAAATCAGTAGATCAACCTTTGATCTAGATTTTTGAATAATACAAAAATTTCATCTTTTAGTTTTCTATACAAGGGACATGACAAAATGTAAATCAAATATATCTAAATATGATTTAACTTTTTACTCATAATACCTATAATATTAATACATTGTAGTGCTCATTTTCAGGTATATGTTCTTATACCTGAAAGGGTGGAAATAAGTGGTTGGATTTAAATAATTACAGATAGATTCACTATTTCCTAACAAGAAACCCAGTAGACTCCTATAATCTTGGTTCTCTTATTTATGCATTATGTTAAAGCTAAGAGGAAAAGCAAATACTGACTGCTAAAAGAGACACCGAGGCAAATATTATTTCACATTATTTGTTTAAGCTCAGAATATATTGAAAACAGTTCACTAGAACAATTATGGTATCAAGAAAGCTCTAGAAAATATATTGTTATTTAAGATAATTGATAAGAAAAATGCTGAGATTTTTAGCTTAATATATGATATGCTGTATTTAAATTTTAAAATTCTGCTAAATATGCATTCTGCCTCTTCTATTTTGTCAAAGTTCTTCAAAGAGACTGAAGCTTGGAAATATCGTTTTTTTTTCTCACTGCTTATGATATATTTACTCTATTTCTTTCACTAAAAAAGTTATCTGTGCACTTAAACCTAATTTCACCACGTGCACTTTTACTTGAAGGCAATCAATATTCTTATCATTCATTGAGTTACCGTGTATTTTATCAGCCCTCTGCCTTTTAGATTTTGGTATGACTTTTGACCTTGTCACCACTGCCTTAGCAGGAACACTTTCTTTCCACTGTTTCTGTGATTCTGCAATCTTCAGCCCTTCTCATACTTTTCTTTCCATACTTTTACTATCTGTTTTGCTAGGCCTCCTCCTCTATGTTATTGGAGTTATTCTCCAAGGTTACCTTCTTGGTTTTCATATTAGCCTCTCTATACTCTAAAATGTAAGAAGCATTGTGATATATTTTAAAAGTGTTTAAGGAAATGTCATGGCAGAAGTCAAAGTGAGCACATATGTCTATTCCTCCTCCCAACAAAACATCATGAAAATATGATAAAGAGAGTGACCAGTAGCCACAGAGGTAACAGACATGGCACTGGGAGATTTTAAGTGATACTCTAAAGATGGAGCATAGATAGAAGAATAATGGCAGATAATGAAGAATAGAGGAAATGGCAATTGAGGATATGTGACCCAGCACCTGAAATGGAGGCAGGCCATTTATTTGGAAAGAGTCCAGGAAGGACTCAGATTCAGATGCAACAAATGAGAATAGTGGCAAAGAAGATCTGTGGAGGACAGAGCTGTACCAGCCAGCCAGGCCCCTTCCTCTTCCCCTACCCAGACGTGCAGGGAGGTCAACTCCAAGCATTTCTCCTCTGAGAAAATTCCTAAAGGCTATCTAAAATATTGATCAAATTGACAAAAGAGAAATAAAGCTTTCATCAGTCTTTCATTAGTTCATATAAATATTTTCAGCGTACTTACTCTCTGCCAGTCACTAATCTGGTTGCCAGAAATGCGGTGCTGAACAACACAGACAAAGGTCCTTTCTTCATGAAGCTCACATTCTCTAGCGGAAAGAATAAAAATAAAACAAAATAAATAAAATAAAATGTGCACACAAACTAATTTCAAGTGGTAATAATATTAAGAAAAATTAAGCAAGTTAAGGTGATTTGAACATTTGTGTATGTGTGTGGGATGTGTGCAATTTAAGTAGTATGGTCAGGGTAAGCGTAACAGAGAAAGATGGAGTAAACAAATTATACTGCAGAGATAAAAGAAGTAATTTGGGACACAAAATCCATAAAAAAAGAATGGGATAATATTTTTTTTTTAAAAAAAGAGAGAACACAAAAATACTCTTAAAAATTACAAATAATGGCTGATGAAAAATTTTTATAAGAATTGCATTGTATCTGTAGATTCACAATGCTTTGGGCAGCATGATCATTTTAACGATGCTAACTCTTTTGATCCACGAGCATAGGACACTTTTCCATTTTTTTTGTATTATCTACAGTTTCTTTCATCAGTATTTTGTGTCATTTTCCTTTTAGAGATATTTCACCCACTTAGTTAAATTTATTCCTATTTTATTTTTTTATGGCTATTGTAAATAGGATTGGCTTCTTGATTTCTTCTCAGCTATATCATTAGTGGTGTGTAGCAATTTTACTGATTCATATGGAACCAGAAAAGAACCCAAACAGCCAAAGTAATCCTAAGCAGAAAGAGCAAGCTGGAGCCATCACATAATCAAAGAAATGCAAAATAAAACTGCAATGATATATCATTTTACCCTAGACAAAATGGCTATTATTAAAAGGACAAAAAATAACAGATGTTGGTAAGGATGTGGAGAAAAGGAACTCATGTATATTGTTGTGGGAAAGTGAATTAGTACAGCCTCTATGGAAAACAGTATGGAGATTCCTCAAAGAATTAAACATAGAATTGATTCGATTCAGCAATCCCTGAGTATTTACTCAAAGGAAAAGAAAGCAATATATCAAAAGACACCTGCACTCATATGTTTATCACAGCACTATTGACAATATCAGAGCCATGGCATCAAACTGAATGTCCATCAACAGATGAATGGATAAAGTTAATGTTACGTATATACATATATGCAATGGAATACTATTCGGCCGTAAAAAGGATGAAATCACGTCTTTTGCAGCAACATGGATGGAACTGAAGGTTATTATTTTAAGTGAAACAAGCCAGGCACAGAAAGTCAAATATCACATTTTTTTTCACTCATAAGTATGTGCTAAAAAATTTATACACAAAGAAATAGAGAATAGGATGATAAACAATGGAAACTCATAGGGGCAAGGTGGTGAGAGGGAGCTGGATGATGAGAAATCAGTTAATGGGTACAATGTATACTATTCATGCTATGGATACCCTAAAAGCTTTGACTTGACCACTACACAACTTATGCATGTAACACAAGAGCACATGTAATCCATAAATTTGGACAAATTTTTAAAAAATTGCTACAATAGGGATTGAAAAAAATTTAATGATACTAAAAAATAATTTCTAAATAAAAGGTTAGAAAATAAGGTGGAACATTCTCAGAGATTGTAGATTCAACACAAATATTCAGACAGTATGAGATGTAGAGACTCATGTCAGGGTGAATTGCAGTTCAGTCTGACTCCAGAACCCAGGCTCTTTGCCACTGCAGTATACTGATCCATAGTTGAGATTTGTTTGTCCTTAAAATCAACATGCTGATGATTTGCAGTGATCTTCTGAATTTAGGAAGGTAATGCACCAAACAAGCGAGTATCTGACCCATATTAGTTGTTTCCTTTCTAGTACATATTATTGTTACTATGTTTACTCTTGTAGAACTGCCATTAATTTTCATGCTGCCAAGTTTCACCTCCTTTAAATCACCACAAAATCTTAATTTTTATCTCTGCCTTCTCCAGAGTTCAGGTTCTCTATTTCCATCTATCTCCTTCATAGTTCCACTCATTTTTTTTTTCATTTAACCTACTCTCACCATTGAGAAATGCTGTAGTATAATGGAATGACACTAAAATCACAGTCAAGATTGTTTTTGTAAAAATAAGATTGTGTTAAAATAGACCTTAAGCATAAGTTGTGTGAACCTGGCATGCCACTTGGTTTCTTCCTTTTTAGTTACCTGAAATTGAAAAGTAAAGATTTAACTCAATGAAGTATAAAGTGGTTCTAATCTAATTCTGCAACTAGATTATCCATGTATGAATTATCTATGTTCCCTCACAACCACTCTGCTCCTTCAGAGAAAGAAAAAAAAAAAGAATATGGAGCTTCTACTCCCCTGAAGAAGAAATTTAAATTTTCTTTAAACTGAAGAAATTTAAATTTTCTTCAGTTCTTCCTTGCCATCATTTTGATTTTGTCTGGTATTGCTTAATACTTGGGCTACTACAATATTACCTTGCCTGGCTTCTCTGGCTACAGCCTCCATCCCACTCAATTATTCTCACACAACACTACCTATCACGTTGCCCTAAAATATACCTTTGATTATTTTATTCTGCTCTTCAAAACCGCAAACTAATTTCAACTAATGATAAATACTATGAAGAAAAATTAAGCAGGTTAAGGTGATGTGAGTTTGTGTGTATGTGTGTTTGTGTAATTTAAGTACAGTAATGAGGTCAGCAAAAGCATTAAAGAGAAAGTTGGAGTAAATTTAAATGATACCACAGAAGTAAATTCCAACCACCATTTTTTAATTTATTGTATCATCATAGGTTGCTGCAACCTCAACTCCTAGGCTCAAGGAATCCTCCTGCTTCAGCCTACTGAGTAGCTGGAACTATAGGCACGTGCCACCACACCTGGCTAAGTTTTCTGTATTTTGTAGAAGTGGAGGTCTTGCTCAGGCTAGTCTCAAACTCCTGGCCTCAAGCAATCCTCCTGCCTCAGCCAGCCAAAGTGCTAGTATGACAGGTGTGAGCCACTGTGCTCAGCTCCAACCATCTTTTAAAGTCCAGAGAAAGTGCTTCCCCATCTGAAGGCTTCAGAGATTTTTTTGAGTTGCTTTAGAATGTATTTCAGTACAAGTAATATCATTTTTAACACATTACTCTCCTTTATAATTATTTGTGTATATGTCATAAGATCCCTATTTGATTTCAAATTTTTGGATGAAATAAATCATCACCATAGCACTTAGCATGACACCTGCAGTAGTGAATATCCTATAAATACATATTAAATTAATGCATTTTTCCTGGGGAAAATGAGAAGGTCTTCCTTTCTTTCACTTTAAATGTTATCAAACAGTATATGATGAGTCCATTGACATTTATTTTTACAGTATAGATTTATCATTAAAATATAATTTGCAGAAAAACAGCAGTAACATTGCAATGTATTCATATTTATAAATCTCAATGTACATGAAAGAGTAAAATACCCATGTTCAAAGATGCTTCCTCAGAGAAATAAAAACTAAACTAGCATTAGTCAGCTATTTCTTATGAGAATTTTTTAAAAAATGCTCAGCAATTACATAATTACACACACCTTGAATGAGTGTGCAAGCTTAAATAGCTCCAGTTAGCACTACCACAATCCCTTCAGTATTAAGTCACAGAAAATTCTAAAGCACAATGAGGTAAATCCTCTGGAATATTAGGGTAAATCTTTTGCCTTGTAGTCTAGCACTGCATACATAGGCTGCTACTATGGCCCATTAAATTATATGTAAATACAATAGCCTTCATATATAAAGATAAAACTATTCATCAACTATCACTAAAATGTTTGATTGTTGTTTATATGTTTTCTACTTGTGAATAGTGATATTCATTGATGAAATAATTGTTTGTCTTTAGATGACAAATGCTTATCAAACAGATATTTCTAGTAGAGACATCTGGACACTAAGAAGTACTTACTGGAATTTAGTATATTTTTCACCAAAGATGGAATAACACAAAAACATTTAATTATGAATATTTCTTAAGCTATTATTCAACTTGAACTTGATGACTGCTATCCTCTTTATGGTGCTATCTTTTCCTAATCACAATTTCTCTTAAGCATTCATGAAAACTACTGGTTGATATACTCTTATAGAATCCCCATGCTATTAGAGCATACTTATTGCTTTCTGATGAAATAGGTCTCCGTAAGGATGACTATCCCAGAAATATTCGAAAGGATTATTGAAAAGTAAATTTTTGTATTCAATAAAAACTATTAAGATTAAAAGCATTTTAGAACATTGTAAGACATATTGGAAGACTCTATGTGTGATATGTGAACCAAAAATAATACAAAATTGAGAAAAAAACCTCATGTAAATAGTAGAGAAAAAATGGCATTTGCTCCTAATTAAATCTAAAGTGTGATATTTTCAAATCCTCAGACATTGCTGTAATGTTGCTGGCATGTAGTGTCACAAACAAAGAACATTTTCTTGACAAACGAGTTTATTGAAGATAGAGAAGTGATCTTTCGTACTGACCAAGCTGACCTTGTTTTTATGTCTCCTATGCCACTTATATACTGATCACACATAAATAGTTGCAAAAATGAAACATTTTATATTCTGGTAAATTTCAGAAAGCAACAAAAACATGGGTTACAAATTTAGATCAGAACATAGCTCTAATGGAAGCACACCCTTAGAAGACATCTACTGCTTTCATATTAATGTCAATTTTTCACATACAAACTATGTACAGTTCTAAACTCAGAATAAAAACCTTAAGAAAACTGCATCAAATATATGTAGCTTGTACATGTCATGGTTACTTAAGACACTATTTCTCCTTTTTTTGTCCATATTTATTTTATTCAGAATCCATTCTTACCTGACCCCACAGGTGAAAATTACATAATTATGGACATGACTATAGACTGAAGATTAGATCAGGCTACAAAAGAGCAAGAAATTACATGAGATTAATTTGAGGCTTTTTTTCCTAAAAAAACACAAGCATTGACACTGCACAGGCTTTTTCCCCGTTCATAGTGATGTGATCCAAAGTGACTCAAATGGTAGTTTATATGTTATAAAGAAGAGGATCAATCATCCTGAGGTATGAGCACAGCAGCTGATATAAGGATGCCTAAGAAAACAGACCTCCTCCCTTTCTTTCACAGTACCTGTAGCATTCCAAAAGGAAGTAGATCCAGATAAAAAAGACAGAAGATGCCCTCACCTTGGGCAGAGGCAAGTATCATTCCCCAACATGTCTATTGCTAACAACCAAACCTGGTACATTCATTGTCTGTGAATTCCAGTTAATCCTATAACTGCTAACTGACTATTTGGAGAATTGAGCTAAAGGTAAATCTTAATTACTTTGAAGTTTCATATTATTTAACTAAGAGAACAATAAGACAAATGTGGTTTTTTTCTGATCAATGACAGTTTAACATTAGCCTTATTATATATGGAATAGTGTAAAGAAAAATTTGTAACCCAAATAATTTTTCGAAACCTAGAGATTGTATAAAAATATACTTATCCTAAGAGCCCTGACTTTCACTTTATCTAACAATAACTTGTCTATCTATCAATCTATCTATCCTCTATCTATTTCTCCATCTATCTATTAAGGAGATTATATGAAGCTAGCATTATGGAGATCTATGTAACATTCAGAATTCCATTACTGACTCAGCCTGTAATCCTAAAAAAAAACATGTTCTTCTAGCAGTGAGTAAAAAGCAATGATTAGAATTATGCTCAGATAGATTTTCTTTGACATTCTGCTGCAAGCTTTCTATCTATTTCTCCAATGTGTATTAATATTAATATAATAACCCTGCCTGACCCATAGCTGCAGGCATTCTAACTGAATCTGCATCATCTATGCACAATGCTACCACTTTTAGAGATGTGAAATTAGCAGCAGTTGCAATGAAATGGAGATCTGCTGTAACTCACACACTCTCTGAGCTCTCCTCATTGAAGCAAGAAAAAGGGTCAGGAGAGTGGGTCCTGAGAACCAAGGTTGGAAAATGTGTATATAAAAGGAAAGGAAAGAACTAAGGTAGTTCACAGCAGGTAAGCCAGGATACCATGAGATAGAATCTCAGTTAAGTTAAGCAAGGGGTCATATAAAAGTAGTGCACATTAATTTTTAATATTTCATTCTATCACTTGTAAATGAATATGGTTACCCACAAAGAACAATAACAAAACAATTCAGCTACGAAATGATTGCTCATATACCTACCTATCTCTAAATCTAAAGATGGGGGTAATTAATACAAATCTTGGCTGGTTTGTTTGGTTAAGCTTTTGTTTCAACTTACTGTACCTGTGTCTCTGGGTTCAACGCATATCTTCTCTCACATTTTTTCCTCATCCCTCTAGGGTTCTCAATACCAAGAAGAGATATGTGCCAAATACTAATAATATATATCCATTTCCTCTGTGGAAAATGTCAAGAACAACTACCTTTCTGCTGGTTAGTACAGCTGTCATAAACCTCATGGGAGAAACTTTCCCTTACATTGTGAAAATGACTTCTGTGTCTGCTACACACAAATAAGGTTGTAGGAAGTGTAAACATATTAAAAATCTATCTTACTCCCAGGAGGTTCAATAACAATTTTAAAACCAAGAGAATCACAGGAAAGGTAGAGTTTTCACATAAATATACAAAAGTTTAAAAAGAAAAAAAAAAGTGAATATATGCCTTAGGCTGTAAAGCAAATCTAAATACTGAACAAAATATTGTAAAACATATACAAATATTCAGACTTTAGAGATGGCTAAAGCATATTTTAAAAATAAATTTCCATTACTAGTCCTCTATACACAGTGGAGAAAAAAAACCCCTAACATTATAAAAAATTTTTAAATGGAAGGAAGGAAAGAATCTTTGTCCTCATAGCCAACATTCTTTTCCTATCATGTCACATTGTGATGTTCTGGATTTATCTGACAACCATTCAGTTGTCTACCACGGGCAAGATTTCTACTCACTGCATTCCATTCAGGCGAGCATTTGGACTGCTAGCTATCTTGGCTGCAGATCTGTAAGCTGCCTGTTTTTGTCTTGAACCATATACACCCTATTCTACCTACGCACTTGATTTCTGCAAACTTCCAAAGATTTCTATTTGCAATAGACTCACATTTGCATGTATAATTCCTTATTGTTTATAAAACAAGGAAGAGAACAGATATACTAATTGATAAAAAATGATCCAGAGAAGGAAGCAAAGATTAAGTGAAGAAACTATATGGATAAAGTGAACATTCCAACTGACGTTCAATGATTCAAAAAAAGATAACTCTCTTCATTCCAAGTCTTTCTGCTTTAACTGTAATATTTTCCATCTAAATCTTCCAAAAATATAAAAAATTCTTATGATATTCTAAGAACTCAATAAAAAAAATTCCAGTTTTCTGAAAATAGGTGGGAGCGGATAGTCATAGTAGCCTTTAGCAAAATTGCAACTATGTTCCATACATTTGGGGAATATAATGTATTTCATTTGTACACATATTTGAATCATTTGAGAAGCTAAGCTCCACACCCAGAAATTCTATTTTAACTTGAATGAGACTTTTTCATATCTAGGATTGGTATGATATAGTTGAATGCTAAACCAATAAATGGGAGAGTTCATTGATAATAGTACTAAAACAAAATCTAGAAGTAAACAAATATACCCCAGACTAAAAGTATTCATTCCCACATGGTTTATCTTTTATTGGTTATTACATATCTGCTGCTCCCATATTCACTAATATTCCATAAATGAGGGTTTTCAATCTTGGTATTACAGTACACAGAATAATACCCCACCCCCTCAAAGTAGTCATATCCTAATCCTCAGAACCTGTTAATATGTTAGGTTACATGACAACAGGATAAGGTTGCAGATAGAATTAAAGCTCTGAAAAAATTCTCCTTAAAATAGAAAATTTATCTCAGATTACCTGGGTAGGCCAATATAATCACAAGAATCCTGAGAAATGGAAGACTGAGACAGAAGAAATGCATCAGACAAAAAGATGTTATGACACAAACAGAATCAGACACACTCAGCATGGCTGGCCTTGAAGACGGAGAAAGTCCATCTTTGGATTTGGATGGTCTGAAAGGTAAGGAAACACTTATTCCTAGAACGTCCAGAAAGGAATACACCTCTGCTGAAACCTTGATTTTAGTCCAGTAAGAACTGTGGTAGATTTATAACCTAAAAAACTGTAAAATAACATACTTGTGTTGTTTTAAGCTATTAAATTTGTGGTAAATTCTTTACAGAAACCTTAGAAAATTAATACAACCATTTTGTCATAGACCTTTAAAATTTGCTAGCTAACATTAAAACCACTGCATAATATAATTATGGTAAGCAATTTAGAGCAACTAGTCAAAAACTAGGGATTAATATATGTGCCAATTGGTGATCTAGTCAGCAAATTCAATTTTATGTTTAAAAGAATAGAAATTCCATATATGTGAGTTATTTAATCAAAATAAAATGTCAAGTCCCATTTATTTATTTTTCTTGCTGCTGTGATTGCCATTAGGGTCTTCTTCTTCATAAATTCTTTGCCTAGGTTGATATCTAGAAGAGTTTTTCCAACATTTTCTTGTAGAGTTCTTATAGTTTCATGCTTTATATTTAAGTCTTCTATTCATCTTGAATTAATTTTTGTAAATGGTAAGAAATATGGGTACTGTTTCATTCTTCTGCATATGGCTTTACAACACCATTTATTGAATAGAGTTTCTTTACCCCAGTGTCTATTATTGTCTGCTTTGTTAAAGATCAATTGCCTGTATGCGTATGGTTTTATGTCTGAGTTTTCTATTCTATTCCATTGGTCTGTGTCTCTATTTTTGTGCCAATACCATGTTGTTTTGGTTACTGTAGCCTAGCTTGTAATATAATTTGAAGTCTAGCAATGTCATTCCTCCAGATTTGTTCCTTTTGCTTAATACTGCTTGGCTATTTGGGCTCTTTTTTTGTTCCAAATGAAGCATAGAATTGTTTTTTCTAGATTTGTGAAATATGATGTTAGTATTTTGATGGGAATTGCATTGAATCTATAAATCACTTTGGGAAGTGCGAACATTTAACAATGTTGATTCTACCAATCCATGAGCATATGTTTACCCATTTGTATTATCAGCAATTCTTTTCCTCAGTGTTTCATAATTCTCATTGTAGAGATCTTTTACTTCCTTGGTTAAGTACATTTCTAGGTATTTTACTTTCTTTATAGCTATTGTGAATAGTATTGAGTCTTTGATTTGACTCAGTTTCAACGTTATTGGCACATAGGCCTGCTACTGATTTGTGTATGTTGATTTTGTAACCTGAGACTTTGCAAATTTATTTATCAATTCCAGGAATCTATTGGTGGAATCTTTCATTTTTTTCTAGATACAAGATCATATTGTCAGCAAAAAGTAATAGCTTGATCTCCTCTTTCCTGACAACCTACAGAATGGGAGAAAATATTCACTAGCTATACATTTGATGATAGGGCTAATAACCAGAATCTACAAAGGACCCAAGAAAATTAGCAAGAACAAATCAAACAACCCCATTAAAAAGTGGGCAAAAGACATGAATAGAAGCTTTCAAAAGAAGATAGAGAAATTGCCAATATACATATTAAAAAATGTTCAACATCACTAATTATCAAGGAAATGCTAATAAAAAACACAATGATATGTCACTTTACCCCAGTTAGAATGGCTAATATTAAAAAGTCCAAAAAACAATCACAGCAGCAAGAAAAATAAACAAATGGGAACTGATCAAATTAAAAATTCTGCACAGCCAAGGAAACTCTCATTAGGGCAAATAGACAACCTACAAAATGGGAGAAAATATTTGCTTTCTACACATCCAATAAATGGCTGATAACAAGAATCTATGTAGAACTTAAGAAAATCAACAAGAAAAAATCAAACAACCCCTTCAATAAATGGGCAAAGGCCATGAACAGAAACTTTTCAAAACAAGACAGACTAATGGCCAGCAACATATAAAAAGTGCTAAATGTCTCCAATCTTTAGGGAAATGCAAATCAAAACTACAATGAAATATCACCTAATTCCAATGAGAATGGCCTTATCAAAAAGTCCCAAAATAACAAATGCTGGCATGGATGTGGAGAGATTGGGGTACTCTTACGCTGCTGGTGGGACTGCAAATTAGTGCAACCCCTGTGAAAAAGAATTTGGAAATTCCTCAAAGAGTTAAAAATAGAATTACCATTTGATCCAGCAATAGCATTATTAGGCATCTACCCAAAAGAGCATAAGACATTCTGTTATAAAGGCATCTGCACCTGAATGTTTATGGCAGCACAATTCACTATTGCTAAGTCATGGAAACAACCAAGTGCCCATCAATACATGAGTGGATTAATAAAATGTGGTATATGTGATGAATAAAATGTGGTATATGTACACCATGGAATACTTTTTACTACTCAACTACAAAAAACAATGGTGATCTAGCACCTCTTATATTATCCTGGATAGAGATTGAGCCCATCCTTCGAAGTGAGGTATCACAAGCATGGAAAAACATGCACCACATGTACTCGCCATAAAATTGGTACTAACTGACCAACATTAAGGTGTTCACATCGTAGTAATACTCATTGGGTGCCGGTCAGGTGAAGGGGTGGTTGGGGGGTGGTAAACCCACAACTAATGTAAGTGGAGCACACTATATGGGGAAAGGACATGCTTGTAGCCCTGGCTTGGTGAGGCAAATGCATTACAAGTAACCAAAATGTTTTTACCACCATAATATCATGAATTAAAAAATTAAAAATAAATAAATAAATGATCCGAAAACATTAGATGTCAGTGTGGATGCAGAGAGAAAAGAATGCTTCCATACTGTTGGTGGGACTGCAAATTAGTACAATCTCTAGGGAAAACAGTATGGAGATTTCTCAAAGAAATAAAAGTAGATCTACCATTTGATCTGGCAATTCCACCACTGGGTATTTATCTGAAGGAAAAGGAGTCATTTCATCAAAAAGGCACCTACACTTAAGTGTTAATTTCAGCACAATTCACAAATGCACAGATGTGGAATCAACCCCAATCCCTATCAATTCATGAAGGATTAACAAAATATGGTATATGTATACCATGGAATATTTCTCAGCCATGACGAAGGATGACTTAATGCCTTTTGCAACAATATGGATGGAACTGGAGAGCATTATCCTAAGTGAGGTATCTAAAGAATGGAAAAACAAACACCACATGTACTCACTATAAAATTGAAACTAACTGATGAGAATATGTGCACAGAGGGAAGTAAAATTCAATGGAAATCAAGTAGGGGGCTGGAGGGGAGAGGATATAGGTGAAAACCTACCTAACAGGTATGATGAACACTGTCTGGGTGACAGGCACACTTATAACCCTGATTCAAGCATTACAAAAACAATCCTTATAAGCAAAATCATTCGTACCCATGTACTACTACTTTGAAATAACAAATAAATAAATAAAAATAAAATAAAATCATATGGCTTTTAATAATAAAAAATAATATTTCACATTTATAAATAAATCTGATAACAAATAAAAACCAGAAGCAGAGGGCATGTAAATCATAACCTGTATGGCTACGTGATACAGATTAAGTCACCAGGCTTGCATTTAAGTAAAAAATAGTTACTACATACTAGTTTTGCTAAAACTGAGAAGATATATAATTTTCTACCTATATTGGAAGTATATAAGTGCTCAGCAGGGAACAGAATGATTTATGATAGTAGAGGTAGCATAATGTTCTGGAAAATAAATTAAGATAAAATTAGGCTGAATATCAGAAACTGTCTCAACAAAACATAGTAATCTTCCAAATAAATTGGGGGGATATTTACCACCTGAGAACTTTATAGAATAATCACTTTTAAAATAAAGTACTCTTTAAAATATTGTCGAAGACTAGAGAAAAATGAGTTAGGCTCATGAAACCATATATATTCTATTTTCTGTATGGATGTACCCATTAATATTCATATCAGAAGATAGAAGGTATACACACACATATACACACATACACATTTTTGCAGAGTTTTATTTAAATCATTAAACCACTGTAATTGCAACTTCTAAAAACCACAAATTAAAGCATAGAACATCCCACTAAGGGCATGTTCCTGTAAATATTAAATATATTCTCTCCTGCTTGTATAAACTAAGCTGCCAAGGAAGAAAGTTTACTTTTATATTAGTTTTCAAAATCAATATTCTCCACCACTGAATAATACCCATGTTCCTGTTGAACAATGAATGCTATCTAAATCCAAAATCACCACACATGCTCTCAAATGTATACAGAACAAAAGGGCTTTGACTAGTGCTTGTTTCCAGAAGCCATACTTGGGTAGAGTACTCTGAAGGCTTTTGCCTCAGTAGTGTTTAATATTTAGATGAAGATTAGACATGTGCTATGATTTGAATCTGTCCCCCAAATGGCATGTGCTGGAAACCTAATCTCCAAAGCAACAGTTTTGGGAGGTGGGACTTATTGGGAGGTATTTGGGTTATACAGGTCCCACTCTCATAAATGGATTAATGCTGATTATAAAAGGACTTGAGGCTTCCAGTTCAATCTCTTGCTGTCTCTCACTCACCTTCCACCATCAGATGACACAGTAAGTAGACCCTAATAAAATGTAAGCAACTTGACATTCAGCTTCCCATTTTCCAGAACTATGAAAAATAATTTTTTGAATAAATTGCCTACTCCCTGGTATTCTTTTATAGCAGCACAAAATGTACCAAGTCATCATGGCTTCAGTCCTGACTATTAAAAATTAAAACAAGACCCCAAATGACCATTGTTTCCAAGTAACTTGAATTAATTCCAAAAAAACCTCAAGAATATTTACAGAAACACAAAGTATTCAGCACCTAACAAAGTGAAATTCACAGTGTCTGGCATTTAAGCAAAATGACTAGGCATTCAAAAGAACAGAAATACATGACTCATGATGAGTAGAAAAGGCAAATCAATTGAAATAGAACATAACAGACACATCTTAAGAATAGCAGATGAAGTCAAAAAACCAGTTATTTTAACTGTCTGTCATAGGCAGAAATGTGAGTAGAGACATGAAAGATGTTTTACAAAAATCCAAATGAAATGTTCAGAGATGAAAACTACAATATGTGAGTTGAAAACTACACTGGATAGGAATAATAGCAGAGCTGACATTGCAGAAGAAAACATTGGTGAACTTGAAGACATAGCTACAGCAATTAAATAAGCACTGAGAGAAAATAGAATTAAAAATAATAGAAATTCCACTTCTTGAATTATAGAGTAGACACATTTCCCTATTTTACCTCTAAATTTTGCTTAAAAACCCTAGATAGCATATAGGAAACAAACATTAAAAAATTTCCGAAAGAGGGAGAGGAAAAGTAGGCTGACTATAGACCTTTGTACAGAGAAAAGATACAGACTGTTGAGTCCTCTTGAATTTCTTTCTGCTTCATATAGTTTAGGCTGAGTGCAAGAATATCTATCAATCTAGAAACACCAACAGTAACAATAAATCCCCCAAGAAATGTCCTTGCTCTAGCTAAAAGACCAAGAAAGAGGTAGCCTAAATAATAATAACCACTCTATATCAGCTAAACACCACAGAAAAAAAGAACTGTGATTCTTCCCTTTGCCTCACAGGATAGGATGAGTTCTACCCTTATGAAGCTCTAACCACTCGTCCGAACCCTCCTTCCATGTGGTATCAAAGAAGTCTGAGGAGAGAGTGAGTCCATTTATAACCACTCAGTTGTAACAAGGCACCACATAACTCTTCCCCTTATTCCGGGGTATCATTGGAGGCCATGTGGGGAATCTGGATTTCCACACTCACCAGGTAATGACAAAACACCCTTCTTCCTGCCCAGTGGTGTGGTGCCAGAGGAAGCCCAAGATGAAAAATCAAGGTGTACACCAATGTTGAACAGTAGCAGAACCATGCCCACACTGTTAGTGGAAGTCAAATGAAAGCAGTAACAAAACACCTGCTCTGTCCAGACAAGGTGAGATCCATAGAGTCCTAGTAAAGAACATGGACACTCAAACCTGCCGAGTAGTGATGGGTATGACATAAATGACCAATACAAAAGTTGAAATAACAAATATTTCTACAAACCCCACAGACAGCAAAAGATAACAAAGGAATATCATGAACAATTCTACATACATAAATAGACCAAATTCTCAAATAGTAAAAGCTAGATAATTCATTTAACATGAAATAAATAATTTGAATAGCCATCTGGCTTAAAGATTACTTTTTGGGGAGATTTCAAATAATGATTTCAACTTTTCAGGTCCATATGGATTCACTGGAGAATTGTACGAAATGTTTAAACAATTAACATCAATTTTACAGAATTTCTTCCAAAAAACAGAAAAGGAGGTAATGTTTTCAAAACATTTTTGTGGTGTCAGTGTTATCCTGATATCAAAGCCAGAGAGAGCTAAAATAAAAAAATATTGACAATACCCAATGTTAATGAGGATGTGGAAAATTGGATCTTTTACACGTGGTTGATGGGAATGTAAAATGGTACAGTCACTCTGGAAGGTAGCTTGGAAATTTCTGAGAAAAATGAAACTTACATTTACATTAGGACAAAGCAATTGCACTCTTGGACATTCATTCCAAAGAAATAAGAACTGATGTTTGTTCATACCAGCTTTATTTGTAATAACCAAAAGTTAGACAAAATTAAAATGGCTCTCAGTGGGTAAATGTCTAAACAAAACATCATAAATTCATATCATAGAATACTACTTTACAATAAAAAGGAAATTATCAATATACAATTTAACTAATCTTAATGGCATTGTGCTCAGTATAAAAACGACAATCTCAAGGATCAATGTATAATTCAATTTATATAACATTCTTGGGCTGATGAAATTATAGAGATAGAAAATAGATTACAGGTTACAAGAGGTTAACAATGGTAACCCAAGGTGGCATGAGTGTGACCAAAAATGTTGCAGAATGAGACCTTTGTGTTAATGGAATAATTTCTTTCTTTTTTCTTGTTTAAGAGACAAGATCTTTCTCTGTTGCCCAGACTCAAATGCAGTGGCCCAAACTCTAGTAGCTAGTACTACAGATTTGCACCACGATGCCAGACTAATTTTTTGTATTTTTTATAGAGGTGGGGTCTTCCTCTGTTGCTAAGGCTGGTCTCAAACTCCTGGCCTCAAGTGATCCTTCCGCCTTGACCTCCAAAAATTCTAGGATTATGGGTATGATCTATTGTTCCCAGCCTTCATTCTGTATCTTAATTTTGATGGTTATTATAGAGATCTACACATATGATAAAGTAAAAGCGCACACGTATTTTACTGCCAGCAATTTCCTGATTGTGATAATGAACTCTAATTATGAAAGATGTAACTATTGGGGAAAACAGGTGAAGGGTACACAGGATTTTTCTTGTACTATCTTTGAAACTTCCTGTGAGTCTATTTGTATGATAAATGGAGAGCTAAAAATAATAAATAAATGATCTGAAAATACATAAATACACGGAGAGATGGAGAATTGATGTCTTGTTGGACAATTTAAAGTGGTGTAATATATGTGTACTTAGAATTCCTGAAGGAAAAGAGTGGGAGCAAATAAAAAATGAAAAATTACCAAAAAACATTCAAATTTAATGAAAATTATAATCTCACAGATTCAAGAAGTTCAATGACCACCAAACACAAAATCTGACAAAATCTGCAAGTTTAGGGACATATTAAGTGATACTTTGGGTTTCAGGATACAAGATCAACATACAATAAACCAAATATGTTTTTATTCCCTAGCAATGATAACTGATATTTTAAATTTTTTTAAATGATATTTACTTAGCATAAAAAATATGAAACCCTTAAAGATAAATGTGACAAAAGTTGGGCAAATTCTGTTCACTGAAACCTTAAAACATTCCTAATATCCCTGTACTGAAGATCTGTACAAATGGAAAGATATACTGTAACCATGAGACAGAAGATTCAATATTGTTGAAGTGTCAATTCATCATAAATTGATTTATAGATTCAACACAACCTGAATAAAAATCCAAGCATACTTTCTTTTGCAGAAGTTAGAAAACTGATTCTAAAATTCACATGGAAATGCAAAGGACCTAGAATAGCCTAACAACTTAGAAAAATAACAAAGTTGAAGGATTAAAACTACCTGATTTCAAGACTGAAGTGGTGGTTTCAGCAAATGTGCAAAGGCAATTCAAAGGAGAAAGGATAGGCTTTTCATGACATAGTACTGGAACAATTCAAGCTCTATATAAAAACAAATTAATTTCAATCCATACTACATTTATAAATTAATTGAAAATGAGTCACAGACCTAAGTGTAAAACCTATAAGTGTAAAATTATTAAAATAAAAGGTAGAAGAATATCTTTGTCATCATATGTTGAGCACGTATTTCTCAACATCAAATACATAATCAAAAATATAACCCATAAGAAAATTGATGTGATTTATTTCATCTAAATTAAAAATACCTGCTCTTCAAAAGACACTATGAAAGAATGAAAAAATAAGCCAATGGCTGGGGAAAAAGGCCAATCATATATACAATAAAAGACTTGTATCCAATATAAATACATAACTTTAAAACTCAATACAAGAAAGCATAAAAACATATGGGCAAAATATTTGAATAAACACCTCACCCAAGAAGTCTCAAATAGCAAATAAGCAAATAAAAGGATACTGAACATTAAAACTATCACGTAAAATGTACCTATCAGAATGCTTACATATATGCGTATGGATATGAACATAATTTTGATTGTGGTGACGGTTTCATGGGCACATACGATATCAAAACTTGATAAAACTGTACACTTTAAATATATGCAGATTAGTGTGTGTCAATTATACCTTAGTACAGCTGTTAATAAAAAAGTAAAATAGACCAAATACAATAAACAATATAAATATTGGAAAAGATAGAATAGTTTTATTAGTTCATATATGAACTGATTTTTATAACAAGTCATGTGGAAATATATACTAATGATTTATAATTATCAATCAAATGAAAATTTAATGTCAATTACAGACATTATGAAAATAATAGAAAACGTGTGTGTCTCCTAATGTAGATACATACCTATAAATCAAACTTAAATCTAATCAGTCCTTTAGATCTAATTACCAATTTATAGAAAACGCAGATGAAAGAAAAACATGGTAGGAGAAACCAAAGGATTGTAATCAGCCACATGCGGTCTATGAGACTATCAACTCTGGAACTGATAGATGCAACAAAATAATGCATGAGAAAAAAACGATGAAAAGAAACCTTTGTTTTAAAAGAAGCAAACTAAACTTGCATGTTTCCTTTAATGCAATAATTATGCTTTTATTTATAGCTGTCTTGGGGGTATGTATAGGTGGTGAACTTGCTCATAACCACAGGGGGGCGTATAAAAATATTTTAGGTAATCTCAATTGTCAACAAGTACTATTCTCAATAAAAATGTAATAATTATATTATGTGTTGTCAAGTAATTGTGCATTACTAGGATAAATAGCAAACTAAATTTTGGTATTGTAATACCATGGAATATCATGTAACAGTTAAAGAAAACACAGCAAATTTTTTATTTTAAAATATGAAAAAGGTACAAATGTTTTTGTTATATGCATAGCTGGTATTAAGCTTAAGTCAGGGCTTTTACTGTGCCTATCACCATAATAGTGGTCACTGTACATGATAGTTAAATTTTTATCCTTCATCCCCATATCACCCTCCCCCTTCCTTGGTTTCCAATGTGCTTTACATCTCTTTCTGCCTGTGTGTACCCATCTTTTAGGGCCCAATTATTAGTGAGACTATATGGTGTTTGTTTTTCCATTCCTGAGATACCTTCCTTAAGATAATGGTCTCCAATTTCAGCCAAGTTGTTGCAAAAGACATTATTTCATTCCTTTTTATGGCTGAGTAGTACTCCCTGATATACATACATCACATTTTATTAATCCACTCCTGAATTGATGGACACTTAGGTTGATTACATATCTTTCCATTGTTAATTTTGCTGTGATAAACATTTGGTGTAGATGTCTTTTTGATAAAATGACTTTGCTGGATCAAATGGTAAGTCCACATTTATTTCTTTGAGGAGTCTCCATATTTTTGTCCATAGAGGTTGACTAATTTGAAGTCTCACAGACAGTGTATAAGCATTCCTTTCTCTTTGCATCCATGTTAGTATTGATTGTTATTTGACTTTCTTATAATGTCCATTCTGACAATGGTAAGGTGGTATCTCATTATGGTTTTAATTTGCATTTCCCTGATGATTAGTGAGAGTAAGCATTTTTTTCCTATGTTTGTTGGCCATTTGTCTATCATCTTTGAAAAAAAACATATGTTCATGACTTTTTCCAATGTTTGATAGTATTGTTTGTTATTTTCTTGCTGATTTGTTTGATTTCTGTATAGATTATGGACATTAGCCCTTTGTTGAATAGCATGAAAATATTCTGTAGTATGTCTATTTACTCTGTTGATTATTTCCTTTGCTGTGCAGAATCTTTTTAACATAATTAAGCCCATTTATGTATTTTTATTTTTGTTGTTGCTGTATTTGTCTTTGAGGTCTTATTCATAAATTCTTTGCCTAGGCCAATGTCTAGAAGAGTTATTCCTACATCTTCTTCTAGAATTTTTATGATTTCACACATTACATTTAAATCTTTTATCCATTAATTTTTGTAAATGGTGAAAATACGGATCTTGATTCATTCTCCTGCATGTGGCTATCCAACATTCCCACCATCATTTATTGAATAGGGCTTCCTTTGCCCATTGTATGTTGTTGTCTGCTTTGGGGAACATTAGTTGGTCATAGCTATATGGTTTCATTTCTGGGTTCTCTGTTCTGTGTCATTGGTCAGCGTCTCTACTTTTATACCAGCATCATGTTGCTTTGGTTACTGTAGCCTTGTAGTATAATTTGAAGTCAGGTAATGTGATGCCTCCAGATTTGTCCTTCTTGCTTAGGATTGCTGTGTCTATTTGGACTCTTTTTTGGTTCTAGATGAAGCTTAGAATTATTTTTCCTAGATCTGTGAGATGTGGCATTGGTATTTTGATGGGAATTGTGATGAATCTGTAAGCTACTTTGGGCAGTATAGATATTTTAATGATGTTGATTCTATTTTATACCAATCCATGAGCATGGACTCCTTTTTCATTTGTTGATATCATCAATGATTTCATTCAGCAGTGTCTTATAGTTCTCCTCATAGAGATCTTTCACCTTATCTGTTAAGTATATTCCTAGGTCTTTGATTTTCTTTGTAGCTATTGTAAATGGTATTGTGTCCTTGATATGACTGTCAACTTGACTGTTAGCAGTATATAGAAATACTACTGATATGAGTACACTGCCTTTGTTACTTAAGAACTGATGAATTTATTTATCAATTCCAGGAGTCTTTTGGCGGAGTCTTTAGAGTTTTTTGGGTATAAGAACATATATCATCAGGAAACAGAGATAGTTATCCTCCTCTTTATTTCTTTCTCTTGCCTGATTGCTCTGGTTAGGACTTCCACTACTATGCTGAACAGAAGTGGTGATAGTGGGCATCTTTGTCTTGTTTCAATTTTTAGGGGGAGTGCTTTCAACTTTTCCCCATTAAATATGACCTCTTATATGGCTTTTATAATTTTAAGATATGTTTCTTCTATGCCTTGTTTTTGGAGGGTTTTTATCATGAAAAGGTGCTGGATTTTGTCAAAAGTTTTTTTCTGCATCTATTGAGAGGATCATATGGTCTTTGTTTTTATTTCTGTTTATGGGTGAATCATGTTTATTGATTTTTGTATATGGAACCATCCTTGCATCCCTGGGGTGAAACCCCTTTGATCATGATGGATTTTCTTTTTGATATGCTATTGCATTAGGTTTGCTAGTATTTTGTTGAGAATTTTTGCATACTTGTTCATGATGAATATTGGTCTGTAGTTTTTTTTTTTTTTTGTCATGTCTTTCCTGGCTTTGGTATCAAGGTGATACTGGCTTCATAGAATGAATTAAGGAGTATTCCCTCCTCGATGTTATGGAATAATTTCTGTAGAATAGATACCAGTTTTCTTTGTAAGTTTGGTAGAACTCAGCTGTCAATGGATCTGGTCCAGGGCTTTTTGTTGTTGTTGTTGTTGGGAGAATTTTTTTATTATTGCTGTAATCTCACTGCTCATTATGAGTCTGTTTGGGATTTCTATTTTTTCCTGGTTCAGGCTTCAGATGTATTTTTCTAGAAATTTATCCATTCACTCTAGGTTTTCAAGGTTTTTTTGTGTAGAGATTTTCACAGTATTCATGGATGTTATTTTACATTTCCATCTCTTCAGTTGTAATGTCTCCTTTTTCATTTCTGATTAAGCTTGTTGAGTCCTTTCTTTTCTGATTCTGTTTAATCTGGCTAGTGGTCAATCAATTTTGTTTATCGTTTCAAAGAATGAACTTTTTGTTTCATTGAACATTTATATTATTTTTTTATTTTCATTTCATTTAGTTCTGCTCTGAGATTTGTTATTTCTTTTCTTCTGCTGGCTTTCAATTTTGTTTGCTCTTCTTTTTCTAGTTCCTGGAAATGTAACATTAGGTTGTTAATTTGTGATCTTTCTTTTTGATGTAGGCTTTAGGCAATTAACTTTCCTCTTAGGACTACTTCTTCTGTATCCCACACATTTTGAAAGTTTGTGTTACCTTTCTTATTTAGTTCAAGGAATCTTTTGATTTCCCTCTTAATTTTATCATTGACCCAAGGATCATTAGCAGCAAGTTGTTTAATTTTCATGACTTTGTGTAGATTTAAGTATTTCTGTTGAAATTGATTTCTGGTTTTCTTCCACTGTGGTCTGAGAAGATACATGACATTATTTTGACTTTTTTGAATTTGATTAGATCGGTTTTATGGTCTAAGATATGATCAATCTTGGAAAATGCCCCATGTGCTGATGAGAAGAATGTATATTTAGTAGTTTTAGGGCAAAACATAATGTGAATGGCTGTTAGGTTCATTTGTTCTAGAATCCTGTAAGTCCAGTGTTTATCGATGTTCTGCTTCAATGATCTGTCCAATTCTTTTAGTGGGGTGTTGTACTCCACAGCAATTATGATGCTACTGTCTTTTTTTCCCCTCTTAGATATATTTTAATTGGTTTTATGAATCTGGGAGGTCCTGTGTCAGGTGCGTATATATGTAGGATTGCTTCTTTTACCATTATATAATGACCATCTTTGTCTATTTTTACCATTGTTGATTTAAAGTCTATTTTATCTGATATGAGAATGGCTATAATTGCTTTACTTACTTTTACTTTCTGTTTGCATGGAAAATTGTTTTCATCCCTTACCTTGAGTCTGTGTGAGTCCTTGTGAGTTAGACAGGTTTCTGGGAGACAGCATATACTTGGGTTGTTTTTTTATCCATTGAGCCAGTCTACAACTTTTAAGTGTGGCATTAAGAACATTTATGTTCATTGTTAGTATTGATATGTTGAAGACTTTTGTATCACCCTGTTGGATGATATCTTCTTGTTGTTTTTTTTCCCTGTTGTTCTATTGCTTTATAACAGATGTAAGATTTATCCTTCAGGTGTTTTTACACTGGTGGGTATCTATTGTGCTGTTCCATGTATAGCACATCTTTTAGCATCTCTTGTAGGACAGGTCTAGTAGTGACAAATTCTCTTAGTGTGTGCTTCTCTGAAAAGTCTTTATTTCTACATCGTTTGTGAAACTCAGTTTTTCTGGATACAAAATTATTAGCGGCAGTGGTTCCATTTGAGAAGACCAAAATTGAAGCGCCAATGCCTTCTAGCTACTATGTTCTCTGCTAAGAAATCTGCTGTTAGCCTGATGATTTTTTTTTTTTTTTTGTAGGCTGGTTTTTGCTTTCCTCTTGCATCTTATAGAATTTTATTCTTCATTTTGACTTTGGCCAGGTTGATGACTATATGTCTTGGTGTTGTCTTATTTGTCTTAAATTTCCCCAGTTTTTGATGACCATTTTGTATCTGGATATCTGAATCTCTGGCAATACCAGGGAAGTTTTCCACAATAATTCCCCCAGATAGGTTTCATGCTTTTTTCTACTACTTCCTGTGGGACACATATAATTCGTGTATTGGCTTGCTTCACATAATCCCACATTTTTATGAGTGATTGTTCATTCTTTTTTACTTATTTTTTCTTCCTGTTTGACTAACTGGGTACTCAAAACCCTTGTCTTCAAGTTCTGAGATTCTTTCTTCTGTTTGGTATAGCCTGTTGTTGATGCTTTCTGATGTATTCAGACTCTTTCACTTCTTTAAGTTCTATTGTATCTTCGGTTACGTATTTCTTTAGTGACTTTTTCATTTTTTCGTTCAGGTCCTCTTACATTTTTTTGCTTCTTTGTGTTGGTTTTCCACCTTTTCTTCAATTCCATTTATCTCATTTGCCATGAATATTTAGAATTCTATTTTTGGAACATTTTGACAATTTCCTTTTGGTTAGGGTCTATTCTTGTGGATTCATTGTGATCCTATGGGGGTGTCAAACTTGCTTGTTTTTTCATGTTGCCAGAATTTTTTTTGCTGGTTTCTTCTCATCTGAATTCTCTTCTCTCAGCTCAGGGTAGATAGTTTTGTGGCATACCTGTTCTCTTTTACTGGGAACTCTCCAACTAAGTGAGAAGAAGGAGAGGTGCCTAGATTACACTTCTTTGTCCTACTCCAGAAGATTCACCTGGCAAGAGATAGATGGATGCATTGAGACCCTGTAATGCAGTTGTTATGTGCTGTCCCATCGTCCCATGATTGTTGCAGTCCAAGCCAGTGCTAGTTGACCTTCACGTAGAGTGGTGGGTTGTTTCTCAGGCCATTGTTGGAAACTCAATTGGGGAGCTGAATGAGTCCCTCTCCATAGACGCTGGTGTTGTGGGAGATTGTTCTGCTTGAGTCTCCTCATGGTAATGGAAGTGGTAACTGAGTATGGCTATCTAGGCAGTGGCCATGCATGTCAGGGCCATGTGCATTCACTTTACCTGGGTCCAGGGGCAATGGTGGCATGCAGCTAGAAGGTCTGTGGTGGAGCATTGGACCGCAGAGCATGTTCTACCAAGTGGCTAGTGGGATCTGTAGGGGCATGGCCACAGGGCCAGGTAGCAGTGTGGGAGCCATGGGGGCATAGCAGTGTGGCTGTGTGGCAGCACGGGAGCCACAGGGGCCTTAAAAGCATGGTCACATAGCTAGGTGGTGACATGAGATCCTTGGGGTTGGAGTGGGTTGCTTGGCAGCTGGGGCTCTCTCCTTGAAGCAGGTCTCACTGAGGCAGTCACCATGGGGTTTCTCAGGTAGAGGCAGCAACACCTTCTCAGTTCAAATCCCCCATGGTGAAGAGAGGCATTTAGCTCCCAGTTATTGGACATGCAAGAGCGTCTGCTCTCCCTGCACCCTCCCCAGCCCAGCAAGGGTCATGCAGGGGCACTTGCAGCAAAGCTGAGCCCTGTGTAGACCAGGTGCTCTGGACCTGATAGCTCAGAATGGCATCTGTTGCAGCAACCCAAGAACTTAAGCCACCTGGTCCCTACTGTGCCCACTCTCCACTGCAATGTCACTGCACAGTCTCTAAGAAGCTCCCTAATCAGCCCTGAGGTCTGCAGTGGTGGAGAGGGCCCCTTCACAGCTCAGGTTGCAGTACCCATGGGGGAAACATGGAGCCACAGGGTTTTCTCCTGTCCTTCCCCACAAGTGAATATCTCCCCCAAGTACCTTCCTATCTTGTGGACTGGATCATCCCATCACCTTCTCCTTCACTCTGAAAGTCTCTCACCACTTCCCTGATGATTTACAGTGCTCTCTCCAAGAATGTCCATTCATAGGTGGGCATCTACTTGCAACTTTCAATCTACTCCTTTAGAGTGGTATGTGTGGGTGGCTTCTAGTCCACTATCTTGGCCTGATTTCCCCCCAGAGTAGACTTTTTATACTAACATGGATACAAATCCATGATATGTTATTGTTTGTTAATAAAAAGAAAACATGGCCGGGTGCGGTGGCTCACGCCTGTAATCCTAGCACTCTGGGAGGCCGAGGCGGGTGGATAGCTCAAGGTCAGGAGTTCGAAACCAGCCTGAGCAAGAGCGAGACCCCGTCTCTACTAATAATAGAAACAAATTAATTGGCCAACTAA
>CAUYRT010072468.1:0-14187 GCA_963574885.1 Lepilemur ruficaudatus
TTCACGCCTGGAACTCCCCAGTCCCGATTCTGCCCCATCACCCCTGCCTTTGGCTGGTTCTGATTTTAATCTTTTTGCTTCTAAAAAAAATCCCCCAAACCACAACAATCTATAATTGTAAGTACAGCACTTTCCCGAGCTCTGAGTCAGTGTATGAACTATTGACGCAGAAAGAGTCTGAGGGGGTCTCCTGAATGTAGAGTCAGCGGGGCTGAAGTGAGGGTGATCCTGGGAGCCCCCAGACTCACGGCTGGAATTGTGTTGGGCAGACGTGGCGGTCTGGAGACCGTGGCCTTACCCTGGAGTTGGGCTCACAGCGAAGCAGGAGAGGAACGTGCTGGGACACCCGGGCCCCGTCCCACAGGGGAGAGGCCCTGGAATGGAGGCCAAGGTTGCCCAAACGGGGCGGCCAGTCCGCGGAGGAGGTGGAAATTGCCCGGATATGTATTTAGAACATGAGGAGAATGGAGGACGGAGGTTACACTGGGTAGGACTGGGACTTGATGTGTCAGAAGACGTGTGGGTCAGGTTTCATTCTAGAACATTACAGCAGGTCTGACAGACTTGGGGATATTGACAGCCACTACCATGGGTTACTCTCTGTACCTGGAATCTTGTTGGAAAAATTTCCCATGATCTAGATGTTTCAGTAATTCTAATCGATCAAATGAGCACTTTTTTTAGTAAGCAATTAAAACCACAAATGGAGCCACTGACAGCATCTCTGGCCCTTGTGGGACCCCAGTCCCGGCTCCCGAATGAGAACAGAGCTCCAGCTAAAACCTCAGGCCGAGACTCAGGAAGGTGCTTGACTTCAGTCATGTAAAAACAATCACTTCACTGGGAGAAGGCGGCTCACACTCCTGCATGTGCACGGCTGTCCTTGCACACACAGGGCGGGAGGCTGAGGGAGTTCCCGAGAGGCCGCGATCGTGCTCACAAACTTGCAGAGATAACAAACCCCTGAGCCTCAGTAACGGGAAGGACCTTCCGTGTCACTAGCCTCGAGGCTGATTTCACCCACACTTACAGATACAGCGGTGCTTGGGCTAAAATGGTAAAATACTCCCAGATTGGTTGGTAAATAGCTGTTCTGATCCTGTTAGATGTTCCCCCTCCCTTGGGACCTTCCCAACCTCCTGTGACTCATCAGGACAAGGCTGCTGCCCAGGAGGGGACCCGCTCAGCTCTACTGTCTGTGCCCTGTGCCCACTCTGACGGCTGAGCGCCCCTGCCCTAGCGCTGTTCTATTTTTTTTTTTTTTTTTTTTTTTGAGACAGAGTCTCACTCTGTTGCCCGGGCTAGAGTGCTGTGGCGTCAGCCTAGCTCACAGCAACCTCAAACTCCTGGGCTCAAGTGATCCTCCTGCTTCAGCCTCCCAAGTAGCAGGGACTACAGCATGCACCACCACGCCAGGCTAATTTTTTCTATATATTTTTAGTAGAGACAGGGTCTGTCTCTTGCTCATGCTGGTCTCAAACTTCAACCTTGAGCGATTTGCCCGCCTCGGCCTCCTGGAGTGCTAGGATTACAGGTGTGGGCCACCTCGCCCAGCCTCCTGCCCTAGCTCTGTGAAGACTGGATTCCACCTCTGGAATCTGTGCACACTGGCAGTCTTCCCCGGGTGGTCTAGTCACAGATACCTCTTCCTCATGGTTGTCCTGAGCCCCATGGGCCCCTGCAGAAGTCCTCTGACCAGAGCTGCTGGCAGGGCTGGACCGGTCACCTTCAATGTCCTCAGTGGCATCTTCTTGGATCACGGATGCCTGCAGCTGTCGGCAAGCAAAAAAATGAAGAGTGCGCTAAGCTTAGCCTTAGAATTATAATAATTCTGTATAAAATGTCACCTATATACCAGACACTGTTCTAAATGTGATACTATCTCATTTAGCCTTTGTAACGACCATTTTACGTAAGGACAATTATCACCCCATTTTACTGAGAAGTAAACTGCAGCCCAGAAAAGTTAAGCATGGGCCTGAGATCACACGGCAGGCAAGGCTGACACACAGCAGAGCCAGGATGCAAACCCGGGAGCCTGACTTGAGAGCGTGAGCTCCACGGCACTCCAGAACGTGTCGGACCATACACGGTCTTGACAGAAAAGCAATACATGCACCAAAGTGCCTTTCTGTTGTTAGAAGAAATACACACTGTCATAAATCATAGTTGTGCCTTTGACATAGGCTTGTGACCTGAACAGCAAAATTAACTAAGAGAGATTAATGGTTTTTCCAACACTCATACACTATTTTAAATAAAAACCTCACATTATAAAAATAGCTTACAAAAAAATTCAAGGAAAAAAAATCTAGGCATAGTCACCATTCAACTTGGCCTCATTTTACCCCTACGTTTGAGTGGAATATTTCTTTCAAGTTGCTAAGAAGCTTAATGTCCCGTGTCCAGAGTTTTTCCTAGAATGATTTTATGGGTGGAGTACTGTAAATCAGGCAGCAAAAATATCTTTACCTTTCTTTCGCAGGGCTGCACTTAATATTTGGAGGGCCCTGGGCAAGGGTAAACATGGAAATCCACATGCCGTATGTTGAAATATTTAAAAGTTATAAATCAAGCCAACGAACTCCTAAATAAAATGTTCTAGCCTTCTAGCTCGAAAAATAAATCCTCATAAGAACCTGGAAGGCCAGGTTCAAAGTCAGAGTCCTAAGCCAGGCCGTGGCCGCGAGGGAGAGCTGGCTCTGGACCACGGCGCCCTCTTCTCACCTCTGGTTTCCTGCCTTATCACGAGGGCCTTGTGTGCACACACCTGACGCCCTGCCCACGACGTCACACTCCCCACACACACCTGAGCACCTAGGGGTAGCCATGCCAGTGACACGGGCTGCCCTCAGGAGACTGAGGGAAAAGGCCTTGGCAGGACCCAGCAGTGGGCTCAGGTCCATTTGGACGGGAATTCCTGGGTGCTGGGTGCCAAGAAAGGACTCTGGGTAAGGCTTTTGCATGGTTCCTTGCCCCACGGGGAGGGATGTGGCTCAAGTTAATGTTACATTTGTCTTCTTGAAAGCCTGTTAACTCCCTCCTTCAACTTAAAGAAGAAAATACCAAAGAAGAAATAGGACAAACAGCATCCCCATTTCCAACCCTAAATTCTAGCCTTTTCTGCTCACTATCCTTGAACAGGTTTAAATGAACTATTTAAACAAAAAATGAACAATTTTTTAGAAGTGTAACATTGGGCTTTGTGAATCCTAGTGACTATCTTCTTTCCAGTGAAAATATACTTGTAGTCCCCTTACTAAAATCAACAATGCTTAAGCTGGTTGCCGTGTGAAATAAAATGTACGGCAATCATTGTAAATTAGCTACTGGCAACTTTCTAAAAACACCCATGCAGGCGCAGTGGCTCATGCCTGGAATCCCAGCACTTTGGGGGACAAAGGCGGGATGATCACTTGAGGCCAGGAGTTTGAGACCAGCCCTACTGAATAGCATAGGGAGACCCTATCTCTACAAAAAATAGAAAAATTTAGCTGGGTATGGTAGTGCACACCTGTAGTCCCAGCCACTGGGGAGGCTGAGGTGGGAGGATCGCTGGAGCCCTGGAGTTCAAGGCTGCAGCAAGCTATGATCAGGCCACTGCTCTCTAGCCCAGTGACAGAGGGAGACCCTGTCTCAAAAATAAATAAAATAAAAACACATGTGCTCAACGATATATCCAAGGATGTTTAGAGTATCAGTATTTGTAATTACCAATACTGGAACGTTGGATGAGAGAAGTCAGATCTTCCAGAAGATGACATTCTGGATGATTCTATCTATATAAAGTTCAAGAACAGGCAAAATGAACCTACTGTGTTTGAAGTCAGGACAACAGCTGTGGTTGGGGTAAGAGAGTGATAGGGAGGAGGCGCAGGGGACTGTGGGTTCTGATAATGATCTGTGTCATGATGTGAGTGCCGGCGACATGAACGTGCTCACGTGTGATATCTCACTGATGGGTGCCCTCATCACTTCTGTACTTTTCTGTATTTATATTGCGCTTCAGTAATGTTTACCATAAAAATTATACATGCTGTTGTAAAGATTTCAAATGGAAACGCAAAGTTATTTCACTGTGACGTGATATGTGGGAGCGTGGGGACCTGGGTCCATGTGGCAAGTCAGAAGGAGAAACACAGTGCGGGAGCCTGGATGGTCCAGGGAGCTGGCCACATGTCAGGTGGCCCCCAAGCGAAGGGCTTTCCAGACCATAATCTGCAGGGACCCTGGACCTAGGGTTATAGAAGAGGCTGAGTAGACGGGACCTCTGGTCATGTCCTCTGAGGTCCATCAGAACAAATTTGTTTACCTCTGTTAGGTCTGCAGGGCTTCATGGGGGAGGAGTCAAATCATGCCATTATAGAGCCATCTCTTGATGGAGGTGGTAACGTTTCTAACAAAAAAGAACCGCCAGGACCCTAATTGGCAGTCTAAGGAACCAAGCAACAGCCGTGCACCCCAAGGGCCAAGGAGACAGGCTGCGAGCAGTCTTCAGGAGCTCCTGTTACCAAGAGTCCTTTAAGAGGTGTCACCCACGATGGCAGCCTAAGAAAACCCTCCCTATTTCCTACTGTTGAAGCCGTCCAGTGGGTAAAGAGAGAAATCCACCACTGTGAGATCCGCAGCTGCTTGTGTGAGGCAAAGAGCAAGACAAGCTCTCACTTTAGAGTCCTAGGACTCCGGTGAGCCGGCAGTAACCTGGCCCTGGGCTTATGGACAGGTTGAGTTAAAAAAAAAAAAGAAAAAGAAAAAGAAAGAAAAAGAAAAAAACCTACATCTACTTCTCCAAACAGGTATTTGCCACCCTTCTTTGAAACACCTTGTCACCTGTTTGGGCAGGCACCCACCCCTACCACCACATCACCAACTAACCAAACAATGAACAAGTAAGTCTTCTCTGCTCTGTCTTCCTCTTCACACACATCCCACCTAAACTGTATTAGAAAAATAGAATTTAATCGGAACACATCTGCAACCATTCGAAACATGTGCAGTCTCAGCATATCCCACTCAATGTTTTCCACTAATGGAGGGAAGCAGAGAACGATTATCTCAAACAGCGTTCATGCGTCATAGCTAGACTCTGATGTCCCTGGGGAGGTTAATCTTCCTAAATCCCATGTGCTATAGGCCGATATTAAACGCCTTCACCCCGTGAGTAAATCTGAGGCTCAGGAGCAGTTTAGATAAAAGGGAGAATGGGCTGAAACTGGTATTTGGCAATCAGGGAAAAACAAATCACAAATAAATAAAAACTGATGTATTTGAATTTGCTTACTAATGCCCTGACACAATCTGTGACATCATATAGTCAAATCTCACAACTTTAGAATACTAATGAAAAATAATTTTTAATATTCATTTAAAAATAAAACTATAGTAAAATACTCTTATTTTCAATTAATACAATAATCATGTTCAGAACCTTGTAAATCATTAACTCCTCCTAGACTCAGCATACAGACACCAGAGCTAAGTTTGCAGGACGTAAGATTTGAACGCACTTGCTGGTAATAGAGCCTTACGCTGGAAGTAAGAGGCCCGGCAGAAAAGCCCAGCACTACGGAAGGAAACGCACCTGGGCAGGTCAGTTCCTCTGCGCCTCCCCAGCGTCCTCCGGCCCTGGAAGCCCAGCACTCTCTTTAAAGCCCAGGCGACCCACGACCCACGTTCCTACCCAGAGTGGGAAAATTGAAACGAATGGCCCTTACCTGGGATTTCCGATGATTGGCTCTGAGAATAAATGGCTTAATCAGAAGCATCCACGGTACAGAAATCAAAGCCATAACGACAAAGAAACTTTGGACTTCTTGCTGCAAGACCAAAATGGTGATATCCCATCATTTTAATGTGACCGCACAGCATTCTTTATACGATAAACACAATAAATATGGGTCACTGCAGTAGCACCTTATTTTGAGACCTAAAGCATTTCAGTGAATCCGTTCACCTTTACATCTGTGACAATCCTGTTGCAGACAGACATGTCCATCCAGTGGTGCCCAGTTTCCAACACAGGGTGGACACTGGAAACTCACTCTCTTTATCCCCTCCTCTCTAAGTGCCCCTTAGTATATACTTGTGTCATATGCAACCAGTCTTGTGAACAAGTGCCCGTGAGACACATGATAAAGGCAGCCCTTGTTCCCTTAGCTCTGTTCCAGGGGCTCTGTTTCCCCTGGTTCTGGATGAAAATTGTGGCAGGTCCCATAGCTTTATGGGTCACACTGTACCCAAAAGTCCTTGGGTCATTTTAAATCACAAACATTGTTCAATTGGTAATTGTATATTTCCAATACTACTTAATTATCTGAGCCGTCTTGCTTTCTCTCTCTTAAAAAAATCTCCACCTGGTTTTCATCCCTGCGATGTGGGTGAGTCACCCGCCAGGTTCTGGGGTACCCACCTGGAACTTTCTCCTGGCCTCTCTCACAGCTCCCCTTGGAAAGAGACCCCTTCAGCCTCCGTGCCACTGCGGGAACCTGGAGGAGTCCCCAGCTGTCACCTGCTCAGGATGGCCTTTACATCCCCGGACCCCTCTTTTATACACTCCCCAGTGACCAGTTTGGAGGAGCAAGTCATAGCTGCTATTGTCAAAAGAACCAGAAAGCCCCAGAAGGCTCGGTCAGAGCGATGGAAAAGCAGTGGGAATGGGGAGCTCGAAGGAAAAGGAAAAACGTTTCTTGAGCCTTTGTATTTCTCCAACTGTTGTGACCAAGCTCCCAGGGAACGCCAGGAGACTATTTATCATCCCATGTATAACGAGATTTACCCTGATAACAGTGGGAACATTCTATCTTCAATCTTCCATTCTTGCTCCACTTTTAAGTGCCAAAAAAGGGAGGGGACCCCGTGAACCCCGTGAGCCTGGGCTGAACTGGCCCGTCCCAGCCCCTGCACACGGTGCAGCTTCATCGCCATTTGCCCATTTTTATAGAACAAAGCCTTTTCCCGATGATGGACAAAGCAACCGGAGAGATATATACACATATCTCCTCCTCTGCTATTCCGAGACAGCCAGGGCAACATTGGGAACAGACTTTATTAACTCACATTGTCTCTTCCAGCTGCATGACCCCAAAATGAGGTTAAGGAAACTTCAAATTGTGTCAAGATAATGTCTCTTCATACGAGGGCACGGGGAAACCAGCCAACTCCAAATAATGCTTTCGAGTGGAAAAAAGCTGGAAAAGCCATTCACTGTGCAATGCTCAGTGTGTACTTCAGACTGAGCGAGCACTCTAGTCGTTATGAAAGCAGTTAGCACATGAAATATTTGGTGAATCTGAGTCCTCTGTCTAAAAGAGAAGACTTGCTTGGGAAATGCAAACAAACTTGCGTTTAGACTCCAGCACTGAGTAAACGAACCTTCGAAATACACTCAGTTCGTGCCAGCATTCTGGGGCTGGTTCCTAGTTACCATCTATGTGTAACAGTAGGTGCCACTGTAGTAAGATGGGACACTACACCACAAAAGAGCTTTTGGAGGCTGTTTCTTCTCTGATTATCATCTGAAATCATCCCTTATGAAAACCTTGTAACAGGCATTTTTTCTTATTGATGCTTATGTAGGGGAGGAGGACACAAGTAGGAATCAAAGTTGTAAGGATGGGCATGGCCACATACAGGCATGACTTTCACTAGGCCACCCAGTGTGCACATTGCTGGCAGACAACCTTTGCCCTCCAAGGTCACCTGGCTTTGCAAAACTAGCCACAGAGCTCTGCCCAGGGGAATCAGCACCGACATAAATGAGCCCTCTTTATTGAAAATCCTCCCTCAAACAATATTATCAGGTTAATCCTCGAGAGAGGCCAGGGGGAAAACTACTACATTAGTGTTATCGAAGAATTACGCACTGAGCTATTTTTATATCTAGTTCTAATGGGGCATTTATACTTTTTAAAAATAAAATATTAAGTTGATAAAGAGACTGGAAAAAAAATGGAAGTAGTCCACAAAATGAAATAAAGCGTCTCCCCCTAGCCTTGGAAGCTCAGAGAAGAGCCTGAGTTTGGTTCATAGTTTTCTAGGAACCTACTCCTCATGTGGACAGAGGGACTCCTTGATTCTGTTTCAGTTTACATTCTTGTGAACTTGTTGAATAAAAGATTATTAAATGTTAAGGTGCTATTTAGAGCAGTTTACAGTTTCAAGCCAATCAATTTGAATTTTATTGTTTCTTCGAAGCCACTTTTCAAACTCTCAGTAACCACCCCTCTTGTGTGTCACCCCAACAGGAATGGCTGTAAAGTGTTTGCACAGTCATTTAGTAAGGACCTTTTGAAATTTAAAGAATGCAGCACCCTTCACGGGGTGCTAAGATGGCTCAGTCTTGCAGATAACTACTCTCTGTGGTACTCAAGGGTATGAGAGAAATCAGACACGATCAAGTGGATAAAGAAGAACACGAAACGGCAATACCTGGTGTTCGTACAGGGGTGCGTTGGACGGGTCGTCATAGTTAAACAGAAACATGTTGATGAAGTGGATGAGGATGCTGGGGGCGTGCTGAGACCCGTGCACATCAAAGCGGCACCATTTGAAAATGATCATGAAGACCAGGTATCCAAACAGACACAGGATAAAAATCATCTCAGGGATAAATTGCAGGATGATGTTGAGAGTTTTTCTGAAGTATCTGGGTGTGAAAAACAAGCACATGTATAAGATAGAACACTGAGGGAACATTAGAACTGAATTATTGTCTTGAAGCACAAAATGTTCATTTTTTTTAATAGCACTGTTGGCAAACGGCAGACCCCCCACACCTCCAGCAAACAGCAACTATGTATGGATGGATAGAAAAGAAAGAAAAGGAAATACTGAAAACTGCTTTTGCACAAAAGATTCAGAGGGAACCACAGTCTAGAAGGTAACATCTACAGGGAAGGTCACGCGCCCGTAGAGAGGTGGTGATCTGACCACAGCGTCACATGCAGAACCCTAACTCATAGAAAGGCAAAGGATACAGCGTGGGGACTTGAAGCCTTTTTCCTAAGAATGTGCTAAGACAGAGGTCAGCAAACAGGGCCCATCACCAAACGGTGACGTACAGCCTGGAAGTTAAGAATGGTTGTTACGTTTTTAAATGGTCGGGGAAAAAACAAAAAGAAGAATGCTTTGTGATACATGCAGATGACGTAAAATTCAAATTTCAGTGTTCATAAATAAAGTTTTATTGGAACACAGCCATGTTCATTTGTTTACATATTGTCTATGGCTGCTTTCACGCTATGACACCAGAAATGGGTATAGACAGTCCCCAACTTACTAGGGTTCAACTTACAATTTTTTGACTTCATGACGGTACCCATACACCCATTCTGGTTTTCACTTTCAGTATATTATTCAATAAATTACATGAGACATTTAACATTTTATTATAAAATAGGCTTTGTGTTAGATGGTTTTGCCCAACTGTAGGCTAACGTAAGTGTCCTGGGCACATTTAAGATGGACCAGGCTAAGCTATGATGTTCAGTACGTTACGTGTATTAAATGCATTTTCAACTTAGAGTGTTTTCAACTTACTTGGGTTTATCAGGCTCTAACCCCGTCATAAGTCAAGGAGCAGCTGTAGTTGCAACACAGACCATATGGCCTGAGAGCCTGAAATATTTATTATCCAGCCCTTTGCACAGCAAGTTTGCCAGCTCCTGCCCTAGGATATGGTCTCACAAGGCTAAAATGGGCGCTTCCAAGTGAAAATGTCAGAAAAGACCCTCATATCCATTATCAATTGCAAGAGTTATGTAAGGGAAAGGGGGAATTTCAGGATCAAACAGGATCGCTAAAGACGGTCGAGGCCTGCCTGACACACAGTGATGCCACTGATAGTCTAGTTCCAAAAGCACTTTCCAGAATTATCATTCATTCAATTCTCACAGCACTTTCACACGGGCAGGAGTAACAACAGGATGCTGTGAGTTTGCTCATTAAATATTTCTGGTTTTCCAAGTAGAATAGTACTTCTCTCGAGTCAAACATTACCATGTGACTGGCCCCCAAAATGGGGACAGAAGTGGCATGTGTCACTCCTGGGTGGAAGCTTTAAGAGTCAATGTGGAACTCACCACCCTCCCTCCAGATGGTGGCTGCCCATCAGCCCAGGTCCTGGTGCAAGGGTGACAGGAGCAGAGCCCTGGTGGGCCTATACTGGACATGTGCCGCGGTCTTAAGCCACTGAGATTTGGAGGTTCTTTGTTATTACAGAACAACCTAGCCCATTCTGGCTACACATTCCCATTTTATTGAAAATAATAATCTGAGAGATGTTAAGCAACGAGTCTATGATCACATAGCCACTGTGGGTTGGAACCAGGACTGAAACTTCTGATTCCAAACCCAGCATCACTTCTGTGGCACCGCGCTGCCCCCGCTACTGAAATTACAGGGCAGTGGATTCCAGCGGCACCTACAGGTCAGCAGCCATGTCCGCACGTGTGAGTGGGCACATTCGAAGCTATTTTCAAACATTTATACCTTCAGTATAAATAAGTTTAAGATGATTTCCAGGCATGGATCTTGATAGAAGGAAAGGAACAGAAAGGACAACATCAACAGCCCAAGAAGCGAGAGAGAGGCTGCTGCCGGTAGGGGGAAACGACACCAAATGGGACGCAGAAGCTGACGGCACCTTGGCCAAGAGTTGTTTACGTCCCTCTTGGCCCATTTGGTGGGAGATAAGCCTGGATATAGCACCAACCTCGGCCTTTCAGGTGCTGTGGGCTTCCCGGTCTTTTTTGAACCCTCGAATATTTCTGGGGTGAGAGGCCCACTCACTTTTGAGAGACTTTGCTCGGGAGAAACAGAGGCGCTGCCTTCCCGGCAGCTTGCCCCGGCTCAAGCCAGGACACATAGGGAAGCGCTTCCCGTAGGACGGGAACCTGGACAGACGGACGCAGGTCCCAACTGGCGGCTCTGCCACTACTCCTCAGGAGCGTGATCAGACAGAACAGGCACCTGGGAATCGGGAAACTCACATGTGATTGAACAGGCTGAGGATGACGCCGAAAACCATCTGGACAATTCCCAGGATAACCGACATCTTCATTTTATAGGAGTTCAAAAACGTGAGTTTGTTTGAAGCCAAGTTCCAAATCTGAATGGGAAATGGGACAAGGAGTGCGTGAGACAGGGTCTTAGAAGTTCTACTGGAGTTGGGGGCTACAGCACCATCTCCCCTGAGCTCTGGGAACCGCATTTCCAAATTTCAGTCCAGCTCAATGCATGCATTTTAGGCTCAGAAAAGGAAAAGGACAAAGCCCTCTGTAAATGCAACTTTAATGACAAAAGTGTCAGAACCTTCTGTGCCTTTATCAAGTTGCTGAAAGAAAACTGGGGAGAAAAATCCTGCGTGATTCTTCCCCTGTAACAAATGAGAAGCTAATCTGAAACATGGAGGGATCTCAGACCTGCCTCAGTTCCCTTAATAATGGCCAGGAGATCGCCAGCCCGTGAATGTGTGCAGCCCTTTCCAAAATACACCCTTCTCTCTGAATGTCTACAGCACCTCACGTCGCAGAGCATCTCCCCATGCCCCGCTCAGGGAGCCGTTCCTGCAGCCAATGTTATTGAGCACGACGGGTAAGACACGGTCCCTGCCTTCTGTGCCGTGCCTGTTTTAGACAGCGCTGCCAGGCATGCAGCGCTGCCAGGGGGACACACATACCTGTCCTGCCCAAATGAAACTGTTGCACAGAGCAGGCACACTGGGCGGTCTCTCGTTGGTTAATGACCCCGGTCACTAATGTTCCTCTTTCCCGCAGAAATCTCAGCATCCCCAGGGTCTCCACTCCCACACTTGCTCCTACCCGGGCCCCACCTGAACTTTAGACACATCCCAAGCTGCCTGCTAGACACAACTTCAGGGTTTGCTCTGCTGCATCTCAAAGGTAACAAAGGCCCTCTCACCTTCCCTCCTAAATGACTTCCTCCTCCAAACTTCTCTGCTTCTGTTAAGGGGCCAACATCCAAGCACGCACAGCTATAATACAGTCACCTTGTCCCCCGTAACACGTGCACACACGTGTGCACACACATGCACAAACACACACACACACACACACCACACACGGCCGGGCACTACCTCTCAGATTCTTCCTTTGCAATGCCTTGCACGGCTACCAGCTGGGCACCCACTAAGGAGGCTGCTGTCCAGAGGGTAAGAGAAGGGACTCAGTAACAAGTACCCAAACACAGAGGCACCTCTTCCACCCTTGCATCTGCCCTGGCATCTAAGCCGCACCAGGTCTGCCTCTGCCCTTCTTATGCCAGCCTGGTTGGCCAGTCCCTCAGGAGTGCTCAGTGTGGCAAGAGCAGGGTTGCTGGCACACTTCAGACCCAGCCAAATCTGATCAACTAAAAATGTTAATAGTTAAGTACCAGGCACATATATTAAGCTCTTTAGATGTAGTTATCTCATTTAATTCTAACAAAAACTCTATGAGATATAATTATTCCCATTTTATAGACAAGGCGATTTACCATAATCTCAGGAAGATTAAGTTACTTACACACCTAAGAAGAAATAATACGACAGCAACTAACGTCTATGAAGCATTTACCATGTTTATGCCTCGGACTCTGTTCTGGGGGTTTCACATGTAAAAATAATTTCATCTGCTGAGCAACCCTAGGAGTTAGGGCTGTTATTATCTCCATTTCACAGGGGAGGAAACACCAGAAATGTTAACTTGCTCAAAATCACAGGACAAGTCAATAGAAAGGCCAAGATGTAAACATAGGCAGTCTGATTTCAGACCAGGGACTCTTAATGATTTTGTTATGTTCATTTATTATAAAATATGTAGAAATACCTTAAGACCAGCCATAATGAAGGCCAAATATTTTGGGATTTGGTTCACAAATAGATGGTGAACATAGTCAATAAATGCACTGTAGAAATTTAAATTATGCAAAATCAAACCCTTATTAATATATATGACGCAAGTACTAATACGGGCACAGAAATGGTCTGTTACAGTGGCTATCTCTGAGGAATAGGACTGCAGGATCAGGAACGGAAGGAAAGACAACTCCTGCTTTTCTTTTTGATATAATATTTTGTATAGATTTATAAAATCATATGTATATTATCAGGATAAAAAGGCCAGAAGGTTTCAAAATTCTAAGTGTTACTAGGAAAAATGTTTATCATATTCAGCATCCCACCTTCTCTTTCACTGACATTTTTTCTTTTTTTTTCTTTTTTCCTAATTTGTGGGCAGCTGACAAAATTGCACACAGAGCAGAAACTCTGGCCCACTCAGTTCTGAAACGTGAAATACTATAGCCCACCTCTGCCTGAGGAACAGAATCGGGCAGGTGGGATTTGCTGATGAGTCAGACGTGGGCTATGAAGGGAAGACGGAAGACTGTCGCAGCAGTGAGATTCTAAGCAAAGGAAGATCAACCAGACCCTAGAACTACCCCCTCTGTGCTTCTCCACAGCCTGCTTACTACCCCTAAAATTTCATTTGACCAAGGATAAAGCCTTCCAGTCTACAAAGATAACAACTCACATTTTTTTTAATTTTTATTTTTCTTAGCATTTTGCAGCTTCCAAACCAGTTTTCAAGAACTTTACCAGTTTTGATAAAACTTAGAATACAAGTGCTCAGGGGTGGCAAGTATAAATCCTGTACTGGGTATGGTGGCTCACGCCTGTAATCCTAGCACTCTGGGAGGCCGAGGTGGGAGGATCACTCAAGGTCAGGAGTTCAAGACCAGCCTGAGCAAGAGCGAGAACCTGTCTCTACTAAAAATAGCATTAAATTACTTGGACAGCTAAAAATATATAGAAGAAAATTAGCTGGGCATGGTGGCGCATGCCTGTAGTCCCAGCTACTCGGGAGGCTGAGGCAGGAGGATCGCCTGAGCCCAGGAGTTTGAGATTGCTGTGAGCTAGGCTGACGCCACGGCACTCTAGCTCAGGCAACAGAGAAAGACTCTGTCTAAAAAAAAAAAAAAAAAAAAAAACCACAACAAATCCTCGGCAAAGCTTCTGTTTGTATGAGGGCAAGGAGGTAGGAAGACAATAAGGACCTAAGAAAACTGAAGAGGAGGTGACCCTCAACATGGGAGAGACTAGAGAGCCAATTATGGGGCCTTTCACTCTCAACTGTCAGCAGCTAAAACTGAGGCCTCAGGTTCTCTGCCACAAAGCGAGAGCTTAGAGGA
>CAUYRT010072469.1:0-71822 GCA_963574885.1 Lepilemur ruficaudatus
CCACCCTAGCCCATTCCAAAAGCGATAAGACCCAGGCGGTTCCTGCCTCTGGAGGCCGGCCTGTTACGACAATATCATTTGGAACAGAGAACATACGAGAAACAGCATAACAAGGGCCAGAGCAGAATGAAAATAAATGAAGACACTTCTTGGTGTGTTGGTGCAAAAAAAAAAAAAAAAAAAGCCACAGAGCCCATGCTGGGCTTGATATGACCTTGAGGGGACAGCAGATTTATACTTGATGGGAGTTAAACCTGACCAGTCTTTCTACAGTGACAGGCCACACTGCATGAGTGGGGAGAACCAGTGAATTCATTGTCCTCTGCCTGGTTTCTTGTGCACGGTCACATTCCCTCCTTAGTCATCTTCCCCTTCCACCCTTTACATTAAACAAGGGAACACTCAATCTTTCAAGGGAATTACACGTTTGAGTTAATGTTTCAGTATATCATTTTCATACTGTAAATTATTTTGTAAGAGAGATTTACTGCTATCCCAGAATGTTCGGACTTGGCGCCCCTGTGCATTTGGAAATCAATAAACTATTACTGGAAATACCATTTGTCTCTCCGAGTTGTGCACAAAGGACCCTGCTAGGTGTAAATATTCATGACGATCTGCATACTTAACTATGGTAATGCTGGAGGTGATGGAGTTTTGGTTATTAGATGTGTGAGTATAATTTACTCCCGACTTCCCCAGAGTACCTTAGGAGATCTCTAAGAAGTGGCAAAAGGACAGACTTAAGATCATTATTTAGAGACATGTTTTCTCCTCATAGTAAAATGATCCATGCCTAGGTTAAATTTTATGAGCAAAGTAGATTATAACCCAAGGAATACTTGGTCCTGAATGATGTTTTCAAATAACATTAAAGCTTTAGAATTTGGATTAACTAGAAGGAAGATCAAATTGTATTTTTTATCATATTTCCTAGAAAAAATCTTTATGGAGCAGATTACAGTTAGGCCAGAATCATCATCTGTGTGGAACTTTAGAAGTACATATTTGCATATAATTGATGAAGAGAGAATTAAGTTGTAAATGAAGCAATTCTAATCTGGTTTGTAGTGTTAGGACCAGAGGTTGCATTGAAACCAGCAATCATATACTCGGAGACCTTCAGGAGCCAAACACGAAGACCCAAGATGGTAAATATTGTGTAAGTTAGAAAATGTTCCAGCATTAAAATTGGAATGTTTAAAAATCCTGGAACCCACTAGCAGGTGTGTCTGGAGAGGCTACAGTTTTGAACCCTGCTCTAAATTTCATTTTAACAAAGTATTTTTCATCAGACTCTTCAGTTGGCTGGGGACTGAGAACTTTGGGGAAACTGTCCAATGTAGGGAGTCACTCAAGGTCACCCAATAAGCCTGGCTGGTAAAGTCCAGGACAGCAGACTCTCTGTCTCCTGTAGCAATCATTAGGCCCTACTTCCTCCTCCCGGTTGCTGAGGACACCTTCTGCCTGGTGGGATGGCATTGCCAACCTCTGTAGCACTTGGGAGTCTTCAGTGTTTTAACAAACCACAATGTGTTTGGAGGTTTTCTTCCCTCCGTCCTGGTGCCAGTATCTCAACACCACATCCCATTGCCCCAGCCCTTCTCATTATCTTTCCCTCTGAAAGCTATAACTGTTTATTTTGTTTTATTGATACTTGTCCAGCTTACACATGGCCCCATTTCCTTTATGCTCATAAAAGGGTGAAATTTCAGCTTGTCTAGAATATCTCCTGGCCTTAAGGCACCAGAGCTAGAGACACCCAATGCAAAGTCAGGCTGCCGGTCATAGTAAAAGAAAAAGATGTCACAGAAACAGGAAGAAAAAAAGACTGCTTAAAGTTAATAACCGGCTGCACTGAGTGTCTGTGCTTGTTAAATGCTGCAATGTCCAGGTTTATAGCATTCATTTTTGTTAACAGTAAGAGCTAACCATTTAGTGAGCTCTTTCTCTGGGACAGGCATTCTCCTAGTTGCTTTTCACATTGTCATATTTAATTCTCAGAGCACCGATACTGTCATCCCCCAGTTTATTGCTCAGGAATCAGATTTAGAGAATTAAGTACTATGACCAAGGTTACACCTTAGTAAGTGGGAAGCCTGGACTTAAACCCAGGTGTACCAAACTTTACACTCCCTGCTCTTAAGCTCTTTTTCTAGCTGCACTACCTTGTATTGTGAATAAGATCACTGCCTCCCCTCAATGCTCCTACCCCACACATACATGCAGTATGGCTTTGGGGCAAAGGAATTTGCCTTTTGCAGAATGGGCCTTGCTTTGTATAGCCTGGAAAACGCAGTGTACACAGAGAGGGACGGGGGCCTAAGGATAGCAGTGAAATCCTCTTCTAGCCTGAAACTGCACTTTTGGAAGGAGAAGACTATTAAACTTGCTTTATCTTCTTTGTTCTAAGGCCATAAATAATGAAATCAACAAGAGAGCAAAGCCGGATCTTCTTTTGCTGTGGTCTGGGAATCCCAAAAGTCAGCCAACTCTGACACTGAGTGTGTAATTTAATTAAACATCTTGAAGGCATCTCCAACAGCTTGACACCAGGCCAGCTTCATATTCTTGGAAAGGGAAGGCAAAAGAGCTTATCTATTTCAAAGTTCATTTACTGAGCTTAGTGATCATGGCCACAGTATACCATCTGCCTTATAAAAAAATGGCTCAAACCATCACACCAGTTTAGGATTCAGTAGCAACTCATTTACCTGGGGCTCAGCCATCCGACAGCTTCACCTGTCCACACTCCCTAAACACAAAAGTCAAACTAGTGGTTTGATAATGAGTAGTTGAGACAGAACTGGAAAAACTGGGAACCTCTGCTCCACCCATTCAAAAATGGTAACTAGGAGGTAAGCAAACAATGCTCTGACCAGTTGAAATAAATACTGTGAAGCAAACACATAAGAAAAAGGCCATACATCTACCCATCAAGCACCCACCCAGAACCTATTTATTCTTAATTCATATTTCTAAATAATTAGTTTCTAAGCCTATAGCAGATTAAGGGAGAGGAGAAAGAAATGACAGCAATACAGAAAATTTTGAGTATACTAAAAAGCTTCAAAAGCCCTATTTTAGGGGAGTATTTAGTGCCATAAATGGCTCTGTGCACATATCAATCCCTAAGAGCCTCACTGTATCATAGGAGAATATAATTCAAACTGGTGACCCTGAGTATCACACAAACCAGATTATGCTCAGAAGTCAAGAAATAGGTCACAGATGGCAAAAAAAAAAAAAAAAAAAAAAACTCAGGAATTAAAAGGAATAAACTTTTGACTATCCAGAACATTTAGCTAAATAAAACAATATATACCCCCTAGCTGAGATTTTATTGTTCCATGAACCTCTTGTGTTTAGAGCGTTTTTTCCACAGCTCTGTAAGTGACTTTCATGCTACAGTGCTTTGCGTATAATGGCATGAACAATGGAAGTGCCAAGTTTCCAATGTGATGAATAAAACTAATAACCAGAATACAGGTCAAATTCTGTTACAACAAATACTGCTACTATAAAAATCACTTAAGCATCCCTGTTATCTCTATGCCCCTGTCGATTGCCCATTTATTTTAGGCAATAGTCATTACAACAAAATTGGAGTACAATAAAAAGAAACTGGACCCCTACCACCAGTTGGGTGTAACACAATTTAACCTGTAAGAACAAATTCTCACTTGTATTTCTCCAGCTCTTTGCTGCAAGAAGAATAAACCTTATGTAGACATAATGCCAACTTGGAAAACTGGTGGTTAGTTGCTGCTAGGAGAAGAAACAATTCAGAAGGAAAGACACACGGAGTTGTGTGGCAATTCCTCACTAGGGAATTTGGTCTCCAGGGCCGCTTTTAATGCAAGTTGGAGCCATCAACCAAAGAGTTGCTTGCTTCTAATAGTGATGTAATGCATATATTAAGCCCTGGAATGAAGACATGATTCATTTCCCATGGATCATCGAGCACTTTGTGGTAACCTGGCCCTGAGCTGATAACCCTAAGATTAAAAATCCAGAAGCATGTGACTGGAACTATCTTTTCTCCCGTGATGCACTGCTTTCCACACTGCATGACTGTAAAAGCACATGCCTCATCGCCTGTATATAGAAATGGTCTAAGTTCATCAGCTGCGTTCCGTTTGGTGTGCAAGCAAGGATTTCTCCATGCCTATCCTTCTTCTGCTGGTGGTAATGAGTTTTGTCTTTTGCTGTAACATTATCTATCTTTCTTTTACTTAAATATTTTTTATTACTTCATTGCAACCAACATTTTGTAATACTCTTAACAGCAGAAGGGATTAAATCATAATTCACTTCTGAACAGTACAATCAGCAATAGGAAAAGGAGAGGCGAGGAAGAGGGAAATCATCCACCTTTTCCAGATGATAATGCCTGGCTCAGGCCCCAGATTCACGTCATACTCCAAAGAAGTTCATAGATTCTGGGCACATAGTTTCTGCTGAGCTTGAGGAGGCAGGTAGCATCCCTTCACCCAGGGGGTGATGAGAGATCTGTTGAAGCCGTGCCATTACCGGATATGTTCACCTCTGCTTGCTTTCTTCCCTGAGCCAGAGTTGTATTAAACATTTATGTGTCCCAGACCGAGAGATCAAGTTGAGAAGAGGTTGATGGTTTGCCTCGCTTTTGAAAACACTGAGTCCAAATATGATTCTCTGGCTCCAGGGTGGCCATTTGCTGCTTCACCATTTTTATTAGGACATCTGGAGATTAGAGGTGTTAATTGGAAGTAACTTTTCTGTATTTGGTTTCTCTCCACACATTATGAGACCTTTTGGACCCAGCTGGATCACTATGTACTATTGCCAGATTTCAGCCTATTCTAAGTGGAAAAAACTATGATAGAGGAACAAGATTGCTCTCTGACTTGGTGGTGTAGGGTGGTAGGGAGTGTCAGTGGGGTAATTTTGGGTGGGGATGATGATAAAGAAATCACTGATAACAATAAAAACATGTATTTTCTCAACACTCACACCGATTTCCCATTTGCTAACAGGTGAGTTCTGATCTATTTTCCCCAAATTCATATTTCCCTAGAAGATACTGGCCTGGCTGATCAAACACAGGCATTCCTTCTGTGATCATACCTAACCCACTGTGGCCAAACTGTACTTTCCTGTTATTTACTGAAAACAAGCTTGCCTATTAAGCCCTCTCCCTCGCCTCTGGCATGAGGACAAGACATGTGGAGGGAGAATTAGGTCACCTGGAGGTCCACCATTGCATATGGTTAAGTGGTGAGAGGAAGCCAACATTTCTAGAAGTGTCTGTCTTTTGCCATTTTGGGGATGGTGAGAAAATCCATCTGGATTGTTTATGCTCCTCCTGATAGCCAAGCCATAGGGCTTTCTTTATATTTTGCTACTGAGGTCAGTCACTGCCCTTGGAAAAGACAATTTCACAATGACTTACTTCCTAATAATCACTGGAACTGTCCCGGGAGGACATGCACAACTGCTGCCTGTCTTCAGGCCTGGCATGTTGTCAAATGGCAGACTTGCAGAGCAAATAAGAGACCTGGCCTAGTTCACAAGGCAGCCAGAAGTGATCCAAAGTTCAGGCTCCCCTGCCTTTTATCCCTCCACCTCCTTCCTCTACTCCTCCGCCTCCTCTTCTTCCGGCCTCTCCATCTGGAAACCATGAGCCTCACGGATTCCAGGCACAAATTCTCAGATTTCAGATGTTTGGGAAATTTCTCAGCTTGGGTCATTCTTTAAGAGTAAGAGAATTCAATTTGGGAGAGAAAACAGCTGAGACCCTTCCCCAGAAGAGAAAATAAATAAGGTGTGCTGTGTATCCATTGTCTTGCCAACTCAGCTCCAAAACCACACACAATGCCTAACTTCAGAAAAAGTATTTAGATCCCCTGGGAAGGAACAGAATGGAAAAACAAAATCTCCACTTATAAAATACACTTTTCTCCCTTATATGGTATAAAAACAACTGGCATCAGATACTACGATGTAATTGATTTTGCGTGTATTATTGGGGAAGGGGAGGGTCTCTTGAGGGTAGACCTAAGAGTAATGGAATAAAGTGAAAAGTAAAATTCAGACTAGATTGTTGGGTGAAACTGTTAACATTATGAACCACTTAACCCCAGTGTTGTATCTCCAGGAAGAAGAGCAATGTGTCGTCTTCTGTCTTTGGAAAATGGAACGAGCTTGTTCTTGGATCCTGGGTTTTAGAAGCAGACAGGTTTGGTTCTAGTACTGGCTCTGCTGTTTACTAACTAAGGAATTAAATGAGCAGATGGTCTACAGGGCATATCACAGTGCCTGACATGTAGTAAGCACTTGGAAATGGTACCTTCTGATTACTATTTATTGTGTCGATGACCACTCACCCGGATGGAGTCCTGTTAGGGATGTGGATGGAGCTGCCCTGCCCTGCTCACCTCTAGATCCTCCCCATAGCTATTTCATAGCCCTCACTACTACATCACCGTGGTGCACTTTTTCATATCAATTATAAGCACCTGAAATTATTGTTTGTATTTATTTGTTTGTATGGGTAATGTATTCATTTATTTGTTTGTATGCGTAATGTCTGTAACTCTGAAGGTTGTATTATTTGTTTGCTGTTGTGTTACCAATGCTGACAAAATTGCCTGACACAGAGTAGATGTTCAGAAAATATTTGTGGACTTAACTGACAGACATCTTGATAGCATTCATATCCAGAGTTACTCCAGATACCACATTAAACATATTGATGCCTAAAACTGGAAGACATCTTTAGCTACATCTACCCCAGCATGAGTGTTCAAAGCAAGTGGTACCACCAAAAGGCACACTGTCTTTCCAGGAGAAGAGGGAAGAGAATTGGGAAACCTCATTCCCAGTCCTGCTCTGCCACTAACGAGCTGTACAGCACTTGGCATGTCCTTCTCTCTCTCTACTCCTAAAATGAAGAGCCACTGTGATAGGGAAGAGTCAACTAAATGAGAGGCTCTCTCTGTTTCCAGCTCTAACGTTGTAAGATCTTAGCAAAGTAAAAAGTGACAGTGGGAACAGGAAGATGCTTCCTCTGAGGGTCCCAAGTCGTCTTTTGCCTCTCTATGTGTAAGCATGTAATGTGTATGTGTGTATATAAGTATGTGTATGTGTGTATGCCGGTACATACATATAGGCATGTATGTCAGTGCATGCATGTGTGCATATGTGTGTATGTGTGTGTGCTGGGGCTATGCCAGGAGAGCCAGATTCATGCTTTACGGAGAACAACATTTCCCCAAATGTACACAAGCCATGAAAAAATGTACTGTAGTCTAGTAAACTGGGAAGTAAAACAGTGGGCTAAACAAAGCTAAACACATTAAGAAACCTGAAGTCCCTATGGGATTTCTTGGTGCTTTTAGTATATTCATGGCATTGTAGAGCTTCAATGTAACAATTTGCTGGTTTTCTGGTACACTGTGTGACAATGTTAAGAAACACCATTTAGAGATGAGTCCAACTCATCTCATTTAACTGGTGAGACAACAGGCCCAAACAGATTAAAGGATTTGCTTAAGGTCATGTGGCTTTTGGGAGACCTGAGTTCTTATCCAGATTTGGCCACTATCTCCCAGAAGAGAAAGTCTGTTTAGGGACTCTACTCAAGAGCCCACATTAGAACGTTCTAAGAGATACCCAAGTTTTCTCCTTTGATTCTAAAAGGAAGCATTTGATAGGCTGCAGTTCTCAGTCTCAGGGCCTGCACAACATTAGCGTTCAGCACAGGTGCAGGCTTCCCCGTCAGGGTGGCGCCATCTGTCACGTGGAGTGCGGCTCTGACATGCTATTATACAAGCTACAGTGTTCTCTCTCATTCTCTGTCTGTGGCTTTCTCTCTACGGTTTTCTCTCTGGTTCCCTCCCTCCTCCTCTCTCTCTTTCTCTCTCTTTCTCTCCCCACCCTACCCCTCCCTCCCTCTCTCCTGGTTTTCTTTTTCAGGCTACAACATTAAGGGCTACTTACTATAGCAAGTACAGGAAGTAAAGGCGGCACCGGCCTGCTTGACTGTGACCTCTGCCATACCAGTGCACCAAGCGCCAGGATATTCAGGCGCATCGGCAGTCCTCTGTACCCCAGATTAATGGCGAGTGGGGAACTGAGGTGTATGGAGGTCCCCAAAGATGGGAGTTTGTGCCTGAACTCTAACAGTTGACCATGAACCATTCTCAAATGCCTTCCCTGGCATGTTGGCCTTGAGGCCTCAGAGGAACCTTCAGGTGCCCTTGTGGGGGCATCCATGTGGCAGGCAGCAGCACGCGGGTGGAGGTGCCAGTTAGAGAGTGTGTGCGCGTGACGCCAGAGGGAAATATGGGCACATCAGGAAGAATAATGAGTTGGCACCCCTCCAAACTGCTATTCTTTAAATATTAGGTCAGCGTTTATTTAGAGGAGAGGACGGAGGCAGGTGTGGGGAGGGCACTGGAGCCATGCCCCAACCTGCACGCCACACTTACAGAAGCAAAAGCCCTGACCCTCTTTTTAGAAGACCATTTAGCAACCATCTGTTGTTATTCCAACTTACCCTTTTTGGGGTCTCACCCCACCCACTTCCAAATGGCTTTCAAAGTTATTTCTTCCAACCCTACACAATTATTTCCCTGAAAGGAGTTCTTGGAAGTACAATTTTCTCCACCTCATTGCAATTTTAGTGAAGTTTTTGCACCACCCCTCCCCACTCCCCCAACAGACTGGTCATATGTCATGTGTCGTGTGTGTGTGTCATCAGGCTGGTGGTTTAATGAGGACTCCGTTCCTCATCTAGAAAGTATGTGTGACACCCAGATCCCAACACTCCCCATGTGGTCACAGGCTGTCTTATACAGAGTTCATGTCCTTCTAAGTAAGAAGAGACAGAAGGGTGGTATTTTCTTAGGAGATTATAGACCCACCGGAATGCAACAAGAGCATTTAGCAACAGTAAAAAATAAATATCCCCACTTGCTGGGACAGCTGTCTTTCCTCCGTCTCCTCCTCACCCCTTTTCTCAGCTTCCTCCTGCACTTTCTCGGAAACATCGTCCCAAGGAGCTCATGGACAACAAACGTGCCTGGAAAAGCTATTCCTGAGTTCCTGAGTGGCCCCTGTTCTCATCATGATGTTTCATACCTATCGAGTGACTTTGCTTTTAGGCATGCCCAGCATCAAGTATGCCCTAGAATTGGATCAATCCACCATCCCATTTCATGATCCTGACATGACAGAATACCAGGACAACAAACGACATAAATTAACTGGGGGAAAACAATCACTTCAACCAGTTGTTTGGCCCAGGTTAAATGGAACTACTTTGTTGATCGAGTTATGCATTTAAAAAAGAGGTTGCATAGGCACAGCTGCAGTGAAATCCTTTTGTGATCTTGAAGTTGGTCTTTATAGCAACACCAAACTCACAGATTTGTTAATGAAGACTCAAGATGGTAACATTCCCAACAATAAGCTTCCAATTGACTTCCTCTCCCTAGGAAAGTGGCCAACTTCCCCAGGCCCAGTGGCTGCCTCTTCCTGAAGTAGAGGTGAGTTCTCTTTGAAATAATGGCAGCATGGACCCTGGATCAGAATGCTGGGTCTGGCATTTACTAAGTGACTTTAAGCAAGTAACTTCTGTGTCCTGTGCCTCCATCTCCTCATCGCTAAAATTGGAATAATAATACAACTTACCACACTGAGTATATGAAAAGATTAAATAAAATAATGCATGAAAAGTGCTTAATATAGTGCCTGGCAATTTTCAAAAGATAAAATAGTTATTGTCAATATTAGCATTATTATAAATTGATTAGTATAGCAATAAAACAGATTTTTTAAGGGAAATTTGGTGGTATCAAACCCCATTTCTCTAACTGAAAGAAATACAACACAAAGCTTTTTGCATAAAAATGTTCATGAAGCATTGTTTTTAATGGCAAAAATGTGGTAAGCACCTAAATATCCACTAATGGGACTAGCTAAGTGTCTTAGAATCTGTCCATGTAGAGGAACACTCTACAGAAAATTGGGGGTGGGAGGGTGGGTTTCTCACTGCCTGCTTGGCTCATGCAACCGCACTTCTGAAAATCACTGAGGCCTCCGAGTTTAGATTGGCAATCACAGCTTTCCTTCCTGCAATCACAGAACATTCTCTGGGATGCTAATCAGATGATGATTTTGTTCTACTGGGAAGAATAGATTTGTGTCACTCAAGCCAAACTCTGAAGAGGCACAAACCCTGCAGAGAAAGGGCTCAAGGGGCTTGGTTCAAAGAAACCTGGTTCCTGGTACAACCCCATCTTGCCACAGTGACCTTCAGGCCACCAAGCCAGTAGGGTGAACTAAATGAGTTAAGACCCTAACTTTTGGCCATTGGCAACCCTCCTTAGAGCTTTCTACCGTGAGAAGAAGGAAAGGCCGTCTACTAGGCCATGTTCAAGCAGAGAAAATGGGGCTTTCCCCAGCCCTCATGACTCCCCAGTCCTAATCCTTTACCTGTTCACTGTAGTCCAAAATCACTCGGTTGGGAGTGGAGCCAGGTCCCTTGCCACTTTGCCACTGTCCAAGCTCATTCCTGCTACATCTGATTTCTGCCAACCAGGAATACTAACCAAGATCCCCTTCCCCAAAACAAGAGCTTTGCTCTCTTCATCCGAGGTTCTTGTTTTGTTTGGGCCCTTCCTGCTCTGTGCTTCCTTTTCCCTGGACTCCGTTTTGCCTTACAGAGGCACACCCCGTACTATTCCAGTTTTATGAGAGAAAAGGAAGTGCAGACCACAAGAAGGAAAAGAGTTACAATTCTGGGTACTTTTTATACCCACAAACCCTGCCTCCTATTTCAGTGGCCTCATCACACACATCCTCCAGCGCTCCATTCTGCGCTTGACGGGTCATCACCCCTCGCCTTGCCCTTGAGAGGCAGAAGGAAAGAACCGGGAGAAAGCTGCTGCGCCCCCTGGAGGTATGCGACCAACGGCGAGTGTGAAAGCTGCTGAAAAACCGCGCTGTTAGCAATGAAGAGTGAGCTCGTGGGACAGGCAGATCCAAGCCCCAGCTGTCCTGAAGGGAGATTAGGATCCCCTGTTCCCCATCAAGAACTATTCTCCATTGTAAGTCAAGTGCGACCTTTCGTCATGCTCCCATTTGAGCACACCTTTGGAATATCGTCCCCTAGATACAAAGGGAGGCAAGACAATCCTTGGAGTCTCAGCTGTTGTTCCAGTAGCCACTTTCGCCATTAATAGGAATTGGAGTGTTTCCTCCCCTGCAGTGCCAGACTGGGCCAGCAGGGGTCTGACCTTAGTTGCTTTTAACCCGCAATGACTGGCTCTCCATCGTGATGGCCATGTGAATGAACTTGAGGTGAGGAGCTAACAGCCATGGCCGGAGAGAGAAGGTATAAATACTGCATCCATTTTTGTAATAGACTATAAACAGCCCAGCCCACAGGATATCGATTTTCTTTATCCACAATGAAGTGCTTGGTTTAATCCAGTTTTCATGTTTACTCAGAAAATACATTCATAAAGAGAATGCCTTAATCCAGGAGCTTGGACCGACGGGATTTCTGTCTGAAACGATTCACTAATTGCTATTTGGTCTCTAAAGAAGATGCCGGGAAGGCCAAAGGTGATGTAATCAAAAAGATAATGTCTCAAAAAGAAAATTAAATGTCTCCAACTTATAGATCCCATTGTTTAAACAACAAAAAAAAGCATGAGTTCGGTATTTCTGGATCATTCTTAAGGTTGGTATTTCAAACTGTAAGCTCAAGTTTTTACGTTGTCCTTGAATGTATTTTTATTGTGGATGACTGTTAGTTACAATAATTATGAAATAATTAAGAAAAGTACTGTGCTTCCCAGTCTTCAAAGTCCTTTCACACACATTACTTCATCTGGTCTTTTATTACGAGAAAGATGTTATTAGTCTCTTTTATGGCCAATGAAATTGAAGCTCAGAGAGGTGAAAAGCATTGCCTGAGCTCACACAGCTATCAGTGGCAGAGCTGGCATTTTTTCTATGCCAATGCAGCAATTAAAGTCCATGGGTATTAAAGAACTTTTACACGTGCAAACATTTATATAATGCAGCCCTATTATGAATAGTAAGAAAAGGCACCTTGAACCTGGCTGTAGCAGCCAGCATGTTCCCATGGACTGACAGCCTCCATATGCCAGCATTTAGCAAATTGTCTCTAAAACAGACCCTTTGGGGTGCGTAAGGTGTGTGTGCTCCCTCTCCTGGTGGATGGGTGTGGAGATTCCCCCTCCTGGGAGCCTCTGGGACTGGCCCTGCCTCCCAGCTCCAGAAGCCAACCCTATTATGAATAGTACATTTTCAGCAATTAACCTGATTTTACTTACTAGTATCTATTTATGTATTGTTACTATGAGGGAATGTAATAATACTGTAATTTCTTTAAATTATGGAATACATGCTTTTCATTAAGTACACATTCCTTCACTTCATGTAGTCCTGTTCTATGTTCTGCTCTTCAATGAGATGTCAGGAAGTGGCAAGAATCCAATCTACGCAGATTCAAAAATTCTTATTGTCAACAGGCCACCTCTGTCAAACAGAGAAAACCAAATTGTTTTAATCATCATAACAACCTGAAGAGCTAGGTACTATTATTTTTCTAGATAAGGAAAGAGACAGAGAGGCTAGCTTGCCCAAGTTCACACAACTATAAAGTCCTGGAGCTGAGATTTGTACCCAGATAGCCGGGCCCCTACCAAGTTCACAATCACCAAGGGCACAAAGAGTAAAGATCCTCCAGGTGGCACAGAAGAGGTAACAGGAAGGACTCTGTAACTTCCCCACAAGAGTCTGGGGTGGTTGAGAGAGCTAAATGAAGAGGGATATGTTGTTACATACCTTGGAGAATAGGGGAGAAATGTTACAGGCTTCTTTTTTTTAAAGTCAAATGCAATATGCATTTAGGAGAACTTTATAGACAACATTATGATTTTGATACCAACCACTCTGAGCTGCTCGGGCTGTCTTAGAAGCTCCCTTCATCTTCTCCCCTCCCTTTTATTTAGAGGTTTTAATGACCCCAGTATAATACAATTAAGAAAAGGCACCTTGAGCCTGGCTATAGCAGCCAGCATGTTCCCGCAGACTGAGAGCCTCCATGTGCCAGCATTTAGCAAATTGTCTCTAAAACAGACCCTTTGGGGTGACTAATGGGTGTGTGCTCCCTCTCCTGGCAGATGGGTGTGGAGATTCTCACTCCCAGGAGCCTCCGGGACTGGCCCCGCCTCCCAGCTCCAGAAGCCAACCTGATTGGTCTAAGGGAAGCCCCACCCCTTTGTCCTGAGTGGCTCAGAAAAGAGCATGTGACTTGGAGGGCTTCTGGGAAGCTTCCTCATGCCTACAAAAAGCCACGAGGGAGTCCTGCCTCTCTTCTTTCCCCAAAAGGTGCTTGTGTTGTCCTTGGGGCCTGAGGAGGAAGCTGACGGGGGCTGCAGAGCAGAAGGCGAGGCTGCTTGAGGCAGACTCACTAGGACTTGCACCCTGAGTGCTCTGACAAAAGGCTCCGGTCCTCACAGCAGCCCCACTAGGGAAGCCTTGTTGTGGCCCTTCTGCAGATGAGGAAACTGAGGTGGAGAGAGGTGCAGAGTAAGTAACCGAGCAGGAATTCAACCCAAACCTCCAAAGCCTGGGCTGCCCGTCAGCTCACTGATCTGTCCGCTTGTCCAGAGCGGGGGGTGGGGATGTGGGGTGGGGTGGGGAATTAGAGCAAGAAAGATCCTTTTGCTCTGGTCAAACCAGAGGACTCACCCACCCCAAGCGTACCTTCTGCTTCCCTCCTCCCCACCTTTCTTTGGGTAGTTCCCTTTGCTCAGACTGCCCTTGGCTTTCTCTCCAACCCCTGAAATCCTTTCCACCCTCCACAGTCCACGTCTAAGTCAAATTCCAGTTTTGTCTTTGAAACGTACTGGATCTCTGCAACCCATGCCAAGCTCTCAGCTGAACTTCTGACCTCATCGTTTGTGCCCTAGCTCTGGCAATTCCCAAGTTTGTGACTTTCCTGGGAGTTTTAATTTATCCACATTTAGCGGTTGTCATTGACCATTAGGTCTTCCTGGGACCTATTTCTGGCTTGTACATCTTCAGATCTTAAGGAATGAGGTCAGTCATCGGGGGATACTTCTTCCCTGCTGGGAGCTGCATTCTATATTCCTTTGTCCCCACTGTGCTCTGTGAGCCAAACTAGGCTCCTCCCAGTCCCAAGTGTATTGGTTTTACATCCTCTAGATCTTTGCTCAGGCCATTCCCACTGCCTGGAATGCTGTCCCTTTCTTCATGTCTACCCAGTAGTATATTAACTTTTGTATGCGTCTTATCTCCTTTAATGACCTGGGGACTCCATGAGGGAAAGACCCTCCCTAGTCAATCTCATCTTGAATCCTCACAGCGCCCTAGCACTGTGCCTGGCCCATAGGAGATATTCAATAAATGTTTGTGGAATGAGAAGACTGAAGCAGCATGTACTCTCAGGACCAAGGAAAAAACTCTTTTTCTGGACTGGATCTCCCGACAAGGTAGTATTTTACAGTTGGTGGGGTCTCACACGATTTTAAGCTATTTAAATGACTGTTGGTCTCTCTCATGTATTTTAAATAAGACTTTAATTTTAGTGCATGCCCACAGGCAGTGTTACAGAGCCTATCATTTTACAATCAGTAGCACCAATGAATGTATGGCAACTCCATTCCCTCCCCACCCCCCACACAAAGGCTCAATGTTCAGGCGGCCACCCCCATCCTGTATCTTCTGGGCTAAATTCAGCCATAGACTGGGTTTGGGGTGGAGGGTCTGGTGGGTAATTGAAATCCACAGACACCTCCATCGCACTTGAAAGCTTTGATGTTCTCTCCTGATCAGGTGTTAATAAGTCAGAAATATAAGACTCAAGTTTGGCCCCCTCTCCTTGCCCTACCCCCAGCCAACCAATAATGGAAAGTAAAAGTACTGTATGCTCAAAAGGCACAGAAAGATTGAACAAAGAAAGCTCCTACCTATCTACCTACCCCCACTCCTCTTAGCTCCTGGGTTACAATGATAATAATAATAATTTGAAATGATCTATGTTTTTTAAAAGTCCACTTGGGGAGACAGTGTTGTCCCTAGTGGTTAAAATTACAGACACTGGAGGCAAGCAGACCTGAGGTCAAGTGCAGACTCTACAACTTTCAACTGGAGACTTGAGAAGGTTCCTGAGCCTCTCAAAGCACTGGTTTCCTCATCTGTAAAAACCTACCCACAAGAGTTTGGACCGAGGCTGTTAATGTAAACATGCCCCCTAAACAGTAGCTCTTGGGGTCTGCACAGGCTCTGGCTCTCTTCTACTGGAGTATCGTTTTGCAAACTGGGTGGGTATGGAGACCGCCCTCTCTACTCTTTCCTGCCTCACCTTAAGGCAGACATAGAAACAATACCGAGAACCTGTCCCTGCATTCGACTCTTTCCCTCTGCAGGTACGCATTGCCTGTCACATTACACACAGCCCCAGTGTCTCTCACTGTCCTCATCCAGGGCTCTCTAGAGGAGCTGTTTAGTGTGTGGGCTTTGGAGATAGATTTCAGGGGTTTAGAGTCCGGCTTCATCTAGGATGTCCAATTATCCCAGCTTTCCCTGAACGGTCCTGGTTTTAGCACTGAAAGACCTTGGTCCTGGGTAGTGCAGGATATTTGGTCCTCCTTGCTCCACTCCTTCATAGGCTAAGGTCCTTGCTAATTTGACCTTTCAGTACCTTGGGATTTCAGCAATTCTAAAATCATCCTTGGTCATTGGAATGCAAGAAGCGAGGGCTTGGAGCATCCTGTCCCAGATCCTTGTCATGACCACAACCAACGCGTGCACTCAGCTGACAACCTCACTTGTGTTTGAGTCACCATTAAATCTTGACTCCTCAAGCCAGAATGAACCCAGAGACAAAGGAGGCCAGTGGGTTTGAAGGAAATGGAAAATGTTCTCCCTGAGAGACCAGGTGTAGGCTGGAGGTGAGGGGAAGGTGGACAGAAATGGGGCAGCTGCTTCTCTTTAATGAGAGCAGGGCTATTGTCTTTCCCCAGCAGCGCATCAACAGCACTAATGAACCTGAAAATCAATCCTCGTTGCTGTGCAGGGGTTGGGCCAGGTCAGCCAGAAGCTCTGGCTTTATGACTCCACACCCTACAGGGAGCCTTCCAATCCCCCTTCCAGATCGACATTAGCATAAGAGAAGTGGCCACCACATGCTGTACCCACTGACTTCTCCCAGGGCGGCTTTCTGCTGTTATTGCACAGCACTTTACAGTTTGCTGGGTGTTTGGAATTTTAAAACAATCCTTCAAGGTAGACAGTACCAATATCTCCATTTTACAAATGAAAAAAATCTAGGCCCAGAAAGTCAAAGAGACTTTCAAAGGGTCTGACAGCTAGTGTAAATGTGGTGATTGACAGCGGTGATCTTTAAACTCTTCTATCTTGGAGTGCTACCAGAAGAATGATTCTGAGCAAGAATACTCAATGCATATTTGTAATTTATTTATAAATTATAATCATGACTATTGTATCAATGTATTAAGTATATTATGAAACATGAAAGTAAATATTAAAAAAGAATGAGACTGTACATATATTAATACAAATAAATGGTCCAAATATTTGTTTCTCCCACTCAACTAGATTATCTTGTACCATTGATGAAGTAGGCACTTTGGAGACACAAGCCCAAATGCCTACTGGAACCAAGCAGGCAACATAAATAAGTGGAGTGGACTGAATGTAAAAGAACCAACTGTCCAGGCAGGGTAAGCAACAACTGATTCTCAGTCTCAGTATTGGAGGCAATAGAGAGGGGTGTGGACTGTGGCAAAAATGAGAAGAAATCTCTCATCTGAAAGGAGCAGCTGTTACTCAGTTACAGCCAGTTTTTGCCATGTAAGAATGTAATCCCAGGGCTTCTGACCTTCCATTTTTTTCAACAGAAGTCAGATGTCTAGATTTTTATGTGAAGTTGTATAATTTTATGGTGTTGGCCACCGATTTAATTCTTTACAAAATTCTTCAGGTCCAAATCAGCTTGTAGACTTCCAGAGGACAACCACTAGAGTAAAAGAAGGAGCTTGGCCTTTGTAGCTGGACAGCCTTGATTTTGAATCCTATTTCTACCTTTAACAAGTATTTTAAGCTCTCTGCATTTCAGTTTTTAGGCCAGTAAAACAGAAATAATGGGTTTCTTGAAGGGTTAGTAATGACTATGACTATGAAGCTTTTAACACGGTGCCTGGCACATGGCAGAGACTCAATAAATAATACCTGTTGGTGGTGGGGCCCACCCAGAACTCAGCCCTGTTTACTGCCTTCCCAGTTCTCTTTCCATTCTAAAAAGGCTCAGACAGAAAATCCCCATCCCTGGAATCCAACTTCCAATCCTGCACCTTGCAGAATTCATTCTGCTTCATAGAAAGGCATTTCTTTCTCACTCTTGTCTCATCATTCCCAAGAAGAACCCAGAAGCCAAAGAAGGAAGCAGACTCTCTTTCTGGGAGGTGGGTGTGGGAGGTGGCATGGGACAAGTAATGAGCACTGGAGTAGGAGTCAGAGGATTTAAGCGCTAGTCCAGGCTTGGCCACTAACAAGGCATGTATGTGAGCTTGGCCGAGTGACTTCACTGCTTGGGGTCTCTGTTTTACCATTCCAAAGTGGGCACAAGCAGACCCACCTCGGCATGTGAGCACGAGTGAGTAGAATCATGCACTGTGCTGGATATTCTCCATCTCCCTCCCCGCCCTGTCCCGCTTTTGACTTGTATAGGAAAAAGCAGCTGTTTTTTCCTTTGTTCACACTTAAGACAGAGCACCTCTGTGACCAGATGTTGGGGGAGAGGGATGGCCCACACCAAGCAATTCTCCACTTCTTGGCAGATACCAGCTGAGTGTCCTACAACTTAACTCAATTACGACACTTTCTACCTGGATGTGGCTTCGAATCCCACAGGTTAAGGATTGGGTCCCACGAGACTTCCTCACTTGAGACATCAATTGCAAGTTCAGGTTGTCACCTGTGCTACTGACTATAAATCAGAGGTTCCCGTGACCCCCTCCTCGAGTTTAACCACTTGCTAGAACAGCTCACAGAACTCAGGGACACAGTTTACTTACTAGAATTTTTTATAAAAGGATAAAACGGAGGAACGGTCAAATGGAAGAAGTACATAGAGTGAGATCTGGGCGGGGAGGAGTGCCCAGGTCATCTCCAGGCATGCCACCCTCCCAGCACCTCCACGTATACACCTGCCTGGGAGCTCTCCAGACCCCATCCTTTTGGGGTTTTATGGGGTCTTCATTACATAGGCATGATTGATTAAATAGTTGGCCTTTGGTGATCAAATCAATCTCAGTCCCTCTGCTCTCCCCAGAGGTCAGGTTCAGGTGGGGCAAGGGTTTGAGATTTCAAAAGTCACCTCATTAACATAAAAGGTCTAGTCAAAAGGGGCTGGTTATGAATAACACAAGACACTCCATTCACCTCTGTCACTCCTACCACTCAGGAAATCCCAAGAGTTTTAGGAGCTCTGTGCCTAGAATGGGGACAAAGACCAAATATATTTCTGAGTATAAATCACAATATCGCCCTTCTTATTCCTGCCCTGTACCCTGGAGTTTGATCTCAATGGACTGCATCGGTGGGGCCCTTCCCCTCTGGTTTCCAATAGCATAGCACTGAGATGCACCAACAGACGGTCAGTGATGGAAGGAAACAGAGAGGGCAGTATGTATATTCCCCCAGTTCCTTCTATGCTGGACCCAGTCTGGGGCAGTGGCTAGTGGCTGTGCTCCTCTCAAGCTCCTATCAAGCAGCCCATCCCCATAGCTCCAGTTCCAGATCCCAGTCAAGCTGTAGCTCCAAATCCAGATGCAGCTATAGCCGTCTTTTCCTTTTGGGATCTACTTCTTCCCTTAGTCTTTCAGCCCAGGAGTGGTAACAGCTCTCCAGTACTGCTAGCCCCAGGGGACCTCACCAGCCTTATTGGTTTTCCTTAACCCTGCCACACCTTTGTAATTAGTCTCTGATTAAACTCTCCCAGTTACCCCGAGTGTGCCATCTGTTTCCTGCAGGACTCTGACAGCGACACATATATAGTATGTTTGGTTTTTTTTACCTTGGAGCCTTAGACATGGAAGCCATTCTATCAGTGTTGTTGGAATTAATTTGAGATTGTAAGCTTTTCTGCTTCACCTTCAGGCTGCCAGAAAGTCCATTTATCCAAAACCTTCATCTGCTGATTGCCCCCAGTCCTTTGAAGTCCAAACACACTGCCATGAAATTTGTTCATTCACAAATATTTGTCATGCACCTGTAAGGTACCAGGCCCTGAACTAGGTCCTGAAGATCTAACTAAGATGAAGCAACGTTCATGTCTTCATGGAATTTAGAGTCCCATGGGATTACATGGAAAATGTTCTCAGAGAGACAGCCTCTTTTCAGGCCACCAAGAGGCCATCTGATTGGCCAGAGCTCCCATGGTTATAAGGGCCCAAGGGTGCTCCCTCAGGACCATATGAATTTGTGGTTAGTGTTTGCAGACAACCTGTGGGTTGGCTAACCCAGCTCACATCCAGAACTCTTGGCTACTTTCCAGTTCAGTGGCCATGAGACACTGTTCTATCTAATGAAACATAAGCGTGAATCTTCTGGTAGGAAACGTGAATCTTCCTAACCCTAATCCTAACCCTAACCCTAACCCTAACCCTAACCCTAACCCTGGGAAGTTCTTGCTTCCCTTACAAACCAGGGCAGACTATGCTGGTACAAACCTTCATCCTCTTTTCGCCCTTTCCTTTCCCCTTCTAGGAACAATGATGTAATGCTTGGAGATGCAGTGACCATCTTGTGACCATGAGACAATGAGCCAATATTCTAAGGGTGGCAAAGCAGAAAGACAGAAAAGGCTTGGATCTTATGATGTTGTTGAGCTGACACAACATCCCTGGATTCCTTCACTCTGGATTTGTGTGAAGTAAATAAAGCCCTGTCTGTTTAAGCCACAGGTAGGTAGGTAGTCTGTTATGTATGTTCAAGAAAATTTGTATCTGGAGGGAACCCTCAAGATTGTCTGATTCCCTTACATATGAGGAAACTGAGGCACAGAGAGGGAAGGAACTTGCCCAAAATCACACAGCTGGACTACAGCTCTCATCTACCAGCCAGCCCTAGTCCACACGTACAAGCTCCTACAATCCAAGCAAAGATGTGTGAGCTCCATGTGCATTTCAGCTGTTTGCTCAGTTTACAGGTCCTTTGGAAACACAGCTCATCTCAGTCCTGAATGGTCCCCTAAAAAAAAGCCAAGTATAGTGCTCAAGCAGTAACCCTGTGGGGCCCTTAGTAGATCCAGCTGGTTAACTCCGCACTGGGAGATTCCAGAGCTCCAAATAAAGCACCTTGTGCCCAGCCAAGGGCATCTGAGCACAAATTAAGAAAAATAGAGGCTCTGTGCTTCTTGTCCTTGTCTCTTGGCGTGGGAGTTTTGTGGATCATGATTAACCCCATCTTTGAAGCTACCTTCCTGAGAAGTTCACAACTCCAAAAGCACTCCTGATAGGCAGAGATCTGTCTCTGTCTCCTACGCCTCCAAATCTCTCATCTTCCCCACCCCCATCCATTACCATGCATACACACACACACACGCACACATGCACACACACACATATGTATTTAATATATGCACAGATGCCTGAGATTATACTGTTAGTCACTACTTGGAAAACTAATTACTGTCTTCCTGACAATGCTGAAAGAGGAGGAAGGAAGAGGTAAAGAGGGCCCCTACGACCCTAAGAATAGGCTCATCAGCTTTATCAGGGGTTGCAATGAACTGAGTGTTTCTGTTCATCCAAAAGTTGTATGTTGAAATGCTCATCCCTATGATGGTATTAGGAAGTGGGGCTTTTGGTGGGTGATTAGGTCATGAGGGTGGAGCTCTCATGAATGGGATTAGTGCCCTTATAAAAGAGGCCCTGGAGAGCTCCCTCACCTCTTCTGGCAGCCACCTAGGAACCAGGAAGCAAATCCTCACAAGACATCAAATCTAGGACTTCCCAGCCTCCAAAGCTGTGAGAACTAAATCTACACTGTTTATAAGCCCCCCAGTCTGTGACATTTTGTTGCAGCAGCACGAAAGGGCTAAGACAGGAACCTCCTGTATGCCAGGAGTACCACATGATGCAACCTGATTGCTTTCCCTCAGAGCATTCTGCCCGTGACCTGGGGAGCCTGCAGTCACTGCTGCAGGAGAAACCCAGAACTCTCGGCAGCTAACACAGCCTATCTGTCAGCTTTTTCCCAAGGCCCAGCCCCTGCCCTGCAGACTGATGAGGGCTACTGAGGGGAAGCTGGAACCTACCCACTCTGCATGCTCATGGTTTGGGGAAGGAGTCGGCTGATTTTGGAGCTGGAAACACTCAGTTCAAGAGATGTAGATAAATAGAACTTTCCTGCTCTTCTAGCTGCCCCCAGAACCCAGCTCTTGGGATGACAGGATTGAGGAGCCTGGAGGCATGGCTTTTTCCAGGAAATCAGGGAAACCTAGAATCCTATGTTGAATAAACTGTCAATACCATCACAACTAACTACCAATGACAGTGGCCCCTAATGTGTGTAGGCAGATTACAAAAATGGCCCTGATTCACCTTCTCTCCCTCTATCCACACCATTTGCAATGTGTCTTTGCAGTTCTTCCCATCTCCTAGTTGAATATTTCCCCACACTTTGAATCTGGGTTAACCTGTGACTTGCTCCAGCCATGCAAATGCCTCAGCAGTGACATGGTGTGAGTTCTAAGCCTAGGCCTCAAGAGGCCACACTCTCCCTTGGGACACTGCCACCAATGTGTAGATAAACCCAGGACAATAACCCTCTTGCTCCAGCTGACAGCCTACCAATCTCCAAACATGTGGGCGAGGCCATCCTAGACCAAGGAGATCCTAGCCAACCTGCCCACTGACAGCTAACACAAAATCAGCCAAGCCTGGCCCAGATCCACAGAGCTGCCAAGCTGACATGTGGACTCATGAGCAATAATAATATATGATTCTTATTTGCCGCTGAGTTTGGGAGTGGTGGTGGCTGATACACAGCAATAGGTAACTAATACATCACAGTTTTGGACCGTTTACTATAGGCCAAGCTCTTTGCCAAGAGCTTTAGACAGAATACTTATTAACTTCTTACAATAGCCCCATGAAGTAGATATTATCATCTTTATTCTGTAGAGGGAGAAACTGAGATTTTAGAAATGTAAATAACTTGCCCTCAGTCACACAGTAAGGAGTGGATCCTAGATTTGAATCCAAGCATTCTGACACTAGAACCATAGTAGGATCTTTCTTTCAGTAGCATTTGCCCTTTTCTCCCTCAAAGACCAGTTTGGCTCTAAAATCTTAGGACATTTTTTTTAAGATTCTTGTTATGCTACCAGCAACCTCTTGCGGGCCAGATTATGAATGATTTGTCCATTGCCTGAGTGGATAATCTGAACAAGGCTGACTGTGGCATTATCTTTAATTCCTTTCTTTTCCCCATATAATCCATCAGCAAAGCCTGTTGGTTCTGCATTAAATCTCTGTCTGAACTCCTGTCACTTCTTGCCACCTCTGTTGCAACCAGTCTAGTCCAACCACCATCCCCTCTTACCCGGATCACTGCAGCAGCCTCCTCACTGGTCTCCCTGACTCTACTCTTCCCACTGCGATCTTCTTCTCATATCAGCTGGAATGATCATTTGGAAATTAAGGACAGATTATGGCAATCTTCTCTTCCATTCATTTTAACAACTTCCCAGCACACTTAAGAACAAAACCACAAATCACTACCACATCCTTTAAGGTTTCATAACCTGGGCCATAGCCAGATTTCTCCAGCTTTCTCTCCTCCACCTTCCCCCTTGCTCGCTGTGCTATGGGCCCCCTGACCTCCTAGCTCCTCACATCCAAAGCTCATTCCTGCATCGGGCCTTTGCATTATTTCCTCTGCCCCCACATATCTACAAAGGCTCAGTACGACTTCGTCAACCCGAATATTACCTCCATGATGCTCTATCTCCTTCCCTTGCTTTATTTTTGTTTTTTTATTTTTATTTGGAACACTTACTACTGCCTACCATTATTTCATATTTATTTATTGCTCAGTTGTCTTTCTCTCCCACTAGAATATCAACTTCATGAGGTCAAGACTTCATTTAGTCCAAGATGTCTAAGTACATTTGGGCTGCTATAACAGAATATTATACACTAGGTAGCTTATAAACAACAGAAATTTATTTCTCACAGTTCTGGAGGCTGGGAAACCTAAGATCAAGGTGCTGGCAGATTTTATGTCTGGTCAGGGCCTTCTCTCTGGTTCATAAATGGCCCCTTTTAGCTGTGTCCTTACATGGTAGAAGTGGAGAATGAACACGTTTGGGCCTCGTGTAGAAGGGCACTCATCCCAGTCAGGATCTGATCCCCGGCGAGAGGCGCCCCCGGCGCCTCCCATCCCCTTGGGGGATCAAATTTCAACATATGAATTCTGGGGGAATACAAACACAGAGTCTGTGTCACCAGATATATCCCCAGGGTTTAAATATAGCAGTGTTACCTACAAAATAGTACCCAATAAATGTCTGAAAGGAAATGAATGAATAAAAATGAAAGAAAATAAAATTGAATGGAATGAAATGAATGAAAGAAAATTAAAAGTGAAAGAAAGCCTTATGCAAGAAAAACAAAACTTTTTTCATCATGCTACTATGACCTTTGTTCTTAATTCCAATGTTTGGCCTTAGAGTTAACCACTTATTTTCTGAAAGTTTATTAAGCATCTCAGAACATTTAGAAGGATATCTCTCCTGAGTTGTCATCAACAGGTCCAAAATTCAAGAACCCAGAAACTTGCAAGAGTTTCCTGTTTATCCTGCTTTTCACCTGCAACTCATAGCTCCAAGCAAAGATGCACCCAGGACTTTCAACAGTGAAATAATTGAGAAACTAGTATGCAAACAGATCCTTCTATTGTGGGTAAAGAAATTCAGATAATTTGAATAGAGAAAAATGGGGGAGAGAATGTATGTAAAAAGCCTGTACTCTTCAAACTGAGCGCCTATTGGGGTTCAGGGCAATTCTGAGTTGTTGCATCTCTTTGGCCCTAGTGGCAGCTGCTGGAATTGCAGGCAAGGAAGAGACCATAGGAAATTGTTACCCAACAATTATTTCAGTGGACTCAAGACTTGGCTGCCTCCTCTTTGGGAGATCAAATCCCAGCCTCCAGCAAAACAGGATCTAGAGGCACCACTCACCAAGGGTGTTGCTGACACTTCTTTGTTCTGGTCCTGTAGAATGTGTTTGGTGGGGAGCCTCTATTTGAATCCTCACCACTGAAGATGCTCACAAAACTTCACCCCAAAATATGACTTGTTGGTATAAAGAATATTTTGAATTGAAAGTTCTTAGAGATTAACAGGCCGTTGGAAGAGGCTTGCCTTCTATCTTCATAAACCAAAAGAATAATAGTCCTCCCTTCCTCTCCCTGTTGTCTTAATATATTGCAGGAAAAATGATCAAGAATGTAACCAGACCTGGCCCAAATCATTCTAAACATGATAACCTGTCTTTCAGATTAGTTTACAAGTCAATCTGTTTCCCCTATCCATTCATTCTCCAAGTATCTATTCATTCTCTCTAGTAACTGTTACCGAAAGTTTGGCATCAGAAGAATGCAGACAAGTGGTTTGAGGGAAAGGAACGAAGAATTTATTAATTTGCTGGCAAATGAGTAGGTTGGCAAACTCCCATCTCAAAGTACCAATGTCCTCCCTCTGAGCAGAAATGCAGAGCTTTTAAAGGTTCCGATTAATCCCATAATCCCATCTTTGACTAAAATAATCTTATGACCTCTGCCTGGGCAATTCCCTCCAGCTATCTGCTGTGGCTCAAAGAACAAAAGACACTCCCCTGCTCCTCCCAACCACTGGCATGAGGCAAGGATGTAGGTTGTAGTTCTCAAAAAGGGTGAGGGGGTTTTGAAGAGATAGAAAACATTTTTTACCCTTTTTCAGGACATTTTCTCTATTACACAACCATTTATTTCCCCTAAACAGAATTACCTGTACTCCGTCTCTCCCTCCCCTCTAAAAGGACATGTATGAAAATATCTGAACTTCATTGGGGTATTGCATAATCACTCTGTGATTCTCCCCATGCACATGGTAAATAAGCCTTCCTCTTATTAATCTGACTTAATTGTGAGTTGATCTTTCAGCAAATTTTCAGGGGCAAGGGCAAGTTTCCCCTTACCCCTACATGACAAACACACAAGAGAGATGTCTATCCCGTTACTGACACACAAACCAACGATCAGAGATGTGAAGCACTCCCAGAGCTAAAAAGGGGCATCATCGGAACCTAGTTCCGGCTGACTCTAAACCCTGTGATTGTCCTAGTACTGATCAGAGGGGATAAATCTTGACAATTCAACTCATTGCATACATCGAACTTCCCAAGACTCTGGAATTTGAACTTCCCTGCCAGTTAATACTCTCATTAATTCAACAACCTTTATTGATTGCCTCCTAAGTGCCAGGAACTGTGCTTGGCCCAGTGGCTTCCAGAGAATGACGAGTGAACAATGGTAATGACATAATTTATGTGGAGAAAAAGCAACTCCTAAGGGGTGCCTCTCTCAAATTGAGTCACTTTTTCACTATTGAATAAATTGTAATTTGAAAAGCTGATAAAAGTACCTTCTTTTGGTGAGCCAAGCCAATCAATACATGCCGTTTTAAATTCTCCTTTCTGCTTTTCTCCTATTCAGGCAGACTGGAGAAAAAGCAAGCATTTGAGAGCTGAGATTGCTGGGCTAGGTTTCTTAATGGAGTGATTTTTTTTTTTTTTTTGAGTGATTTGTTTCTTAAGGCTAGGCAGCCTAGCACAGGGTAAGTGGACTACTTTCCCGGACAGGGCGAAGACCCCTCCTGGGCTTGCCTGCTACTCCTCTGTCTGCTGCTTAAGGGCTGGGGAGGACAGCCCCTGCTGGAATCTGCCTGGAGAGGCAGCCATTCTGACTGGCCCCAGGCGCCCATTTCTGACAGCTGTCATCAGTATTGATCAACCGCAAAGCAGATTCTAGAACAGTAAGTACTTGTTATAGGATGCACATAGTCACATACAAAACCTGGAAACTTTCTGTCCTAAATCTTAAAAGGGGTTATTTCTACCTTGCAGGATTATGAATGTTGTTTTTCTTTTTGCGTCTCTGCGATGCCTCATTTTTCTTCTACAGAACTGCATCACCCATAATCAACAGTGTCACCGGGCTACTCCACACCCCTTTTGCTCTCTTTCCACACTCCCTCCACATTCCCTTGCCCCTTCATTCCCTTGTCAAAGCGATAATTAATTTTTAAAAAAGTCCTCTTCTTGCCACCTATGGAAATGAGGAAAATCCTCTCTCTGCCTCCCCTTCCCCTTCACAGCCTCGCTGAGAGTATGGGAGCTCCAGGAACGTACTGGGAATTTCTCCTGTCCTCGGTGTGTGCCTGTCAGTCAGAGTCCCCTGGATGTTCCCCTTGGGAAGAAACTGCCCATGGGCCCCAGCAAGGCAGATGTCAGGAACGAGGGTGGCCCATGGTCCTTAGGCCATAAGTCTATCCTGCACAATTTCCTTTTCCTGAGCTCCAGGAAGAGCAGGGCTGAGTCTACTGGCCTGGGGCACAGATCCAGAGTGTGACCTTTGAGGCACAGTGATGTTCGGGGACCTACCAGTTCCCTCCTTTGTCAAATGGAGAGAATAATGCCTTCTGCTTCACAGGTGTGTAATGAGGGTCAGAGGAAATTATGGATACAAAAGTGTTCCAAAAGGTCAAGAGTCCTGCAGAATGAATCACCAGGCCCCAGTGAGCCTCTCTCCTTAATTTCTTTCCCATCTGTCTTCTCCTTTCAGCTCCCCATGAGCCTGTCCTGCTCTCGGCCTTCGTCACCTCTCCCCTGCTCTTTTGGTCTCCCTGTCTTCACTCTTCACTCATGTCGGTCCCAACTAGATGCTAATGCCCGGTAATCTCTTTAAAACCCCATGCTCAGCAAGGCACATCCCTCTACAAAACCTCCAGCGATTCTTTTTGGCCAAGACAAAAAGCAAAATCGCTAACCTGGTGGGGATAGGCAGAATTCCAGGAATGACCCAGGGACACTCATCCTTAAATAATCCACTGCCCTTGGAGTGCGAGTGGAACCCATTAATAGGTTGGCTATCACCCCCGTAATTATGTTGTACAGCACAAAGGAGCTTATCCAGGTGGGCTTAATTTAATCAAGCAAGCCCTTTAAAAATAGAGAGTATTTTTCACCTGTTAATAAAAGAAGAATTCAGAAATTAGAAGCATTAGAAGAACTGAACAACAGCCAAAACCAAATACCCTACTAAAAAGTGGGCAAAGGACATGAACAGAAACTTTTCAGAAGAAGACAGACTAATGGCCAACAAACATAGGAAAAAATGCTCAACATCTCTAATCATCAGGGAAATGCAAATCAAAACCGCAATGAGATATCACTTAACTCCAGTGAGAATGGCCTTTATTCAAAAGTCCCAAAACAACAAATGTTGACATGGATGCGGAGAGATAGGAACACTCGTACACTGCTGGTGGGACTGCAAACTAGTACAACCTCTGTGGAAAGTTGTATGGAGATACATCAAAGAACTAAAAGTAGAACTACCACTTGATCCAGAAATCTCATTACTAGGCATCTACCCAAAGGAAAAAAAGACATTCTATAAAAACATCTGCACTCGAATGTTTATAGCAGCACAATTCATAACTGCAAAGATGTGGAAACAACCCAAGTGCCCATCAATACATGAGTGGATTAATAAAATGTGGTATATGTATACCATGGAGTGCTACTCAGCCACAAAAAACAACGGTGATCTAGCACCTCTTGTATTATTCTGGATGGAGCTGGAGCCCATTCTACTAAGTATCACAAGAATGGAAAAATAAGCACCACATGTACTCACCATCAAATTGGTATTAATTGATCAACACTTAATGTGCACATACGGTAATAACATTCATCAGGTGTTGGGCAGGTAGGAGGAGAGAGGAGGGGATGGGTATACACACATAATGGGTGCGGTGCACACAGTCTGGGTGATGGACATGCTTATAGCTCTGACTTGGGCAGGCAAAGGCAATATATGTAACCCAAACATTTGTACCCCCATAATATTCTGAAATGAAAAATAAAGAAAGAAAGAAAGAAAGAAAAGAAAAAAGTAAAACAAAACAGAAGGATTCAACAATAGCCAGCAAGGAGATGGGAATCTCAGTCCTACAACCACAAGAAACTCAATTTGGCCAACAACTTAAATGAGCTTGGAAGCTGATTTCCCCCTAGAGCCTGTAGATGAGAGCCCAGTCTGGTCAATATCCTTGATTTTAGCCTGCGAGACCCTAAAGGAAAACCCAGAGGAGCTGCCTGGACTTCTGACCTATAGACTACGATATTGCGAGTGTCCTGTTAAACTGCTACACTTGCGGTACTTTGTTGTGCAGCAATAGAAAATGAACACTCTGGTATTTCAAGGCCTTAAGAGTTTCTTGTTCCGCCTACTGCTCCAATTCACCTGTCTCAAACATAAGCTCTGTAGTGATTTCAGGGCTCAAGTCTGGACTCTACCACTTGCTGGCAAGTTATGTGGCAACTGTGTTTTCCCATTACTTTGTCTATACATTTAGGATCATTCCAGAACCTTTCTCATGAGACTGTCGGGAGATAATGAGGTAAGTGAGATAATGCAGCAAAACATTTACTACAGTATCTGGCACAAATGGGTAAATTATTATTTTTTCTTTGTACTGTTACTATATTCTCTTCAGATGTTCCTCTTGAGTCAAATGGGTTTATTTTATTAACCTAGGAAAATACACTTTTATTCTCAGCTCACGTTCATGCCCCTGCCAGACACGACTTCTGCGCACTGCCGTACCTCTCAAGTACCCTGCCAGGCTGTGCTCAGATTCCTGACCCCTTCATTAAACCTTCCCTGACCCCTCCAGCTCACGGTGGTCTAGCCCTTATGCTAACTACTAGGGTACCAGAGAATGGCGTGAGTACTTAGACGATCTCATACCTAATTACTTAAAATTATGTTTTAAATTACAAAAGAAATGCCTGTTTGTTAGAGATCCTTGGAAAAATCCACAAAACTTCTAGGCAGGAAATGAGTTAATATTTCCACCATCGTTAATATTTTGGTGTATTTCCTTCCAATGCTCTTGTTTTTGTTGTTTGCGTATATGCAAACAGTTGCCATTCTGAGCATAAGTCTTTGCCCTAGTCTGCCCAAGGCATCCATCTGCCTAAAAAGAAATTAGGATTTGTTTACGGGAGGAATTCAAAGAGAAAGAACAATGTGATACTCAGCTCTAGTCATGCAAGATAGGATGATGCAGGAAACCAGGGTATTATAGGTTGTTTTAGCCAAGGTTCCTATGTTGGTTTCATATTGCTGCTAAAACAAATTACCATAAACTTAGTGATTTAAAACAACACAGATTTATCCTCTTAGAGTTTTGGAGGTCAGAAGTCAGAAATGAGCCTTAAGGGGGGCTCAAAGTTGTTAGGGTTCCTTCTGGAGACCCCAGGGGAGACCATCTTTTCCTCATCCAGAATCCAGAGGCTGCCCACATTCCCTGGCTTGTGGCACATCCCTCCAACCTCTGCTTCCATCAACACATCATCTTTGCCTACTTTTGACCCTCGTGCTTCCCTCTTATAGGGACCCTTGTGGTGACTTTGGACCCACCTGGATAATTCAGAATAACCTCCCCATGTCAAGGTCGTCATGGCTACTTAGCGTCGCAGAACCAACACAACTCTGCAAACAGAAAAACCAAACAGCAATGCAGTGAAGTGGGGAGGAACTCATTAAGGTCTGCAGTGTCTGGAGACAGCCCAAAGACAGGGAGCTGCTAGGGGAGCCATTCTCAAAATAAAACTACTATAGAAATAGCTGCCATTTGTTGAGCATCTGTGTGCCAGGAGCTATACTAGGGCCTCTTTTAAAATAGTTGATAGGAAAAACAACATTGAAATAGTCACGGAATTTAAGATACAAATGGTCCACACTCTAGTCACCTAATTAAATCAATATTTTAATTTTTCCACACATATACACAGTTTTCCCATATTCATTATAATATCATAGATATAGCTTAGACTGTTAATTTCCACAATTTCACTTTAATTCTTCCCATAAATAATATTTCCATTTTGCAAAAATCAGAGTTTATCTCCATCTCTCCTTTCTCTCCCACTACACTGTAACCAGTATTAACAGCCTGAGAACATCTCTCTACATATTTATCTATGTTCACTTAAAACAATAATAACAGTAAACACTTACTTAACGTTTATTACAAGGCAGGCCTTGTTTTCACCGTATTACCTACTGTGGCTCATTTAATCCTCACTACCACCTTGTGAAGGAGGTACTATTCTTATCCTCAATTTATACAGGAAGAAACTGAGGCCCCACATATTCCAAAAGTATAAACAAATCTGCAGACACAAATAAGGAAGGTTTTTCTTTTTGTCTTTTAAGAAGTATCGAGAAAGCCAGATACCTGTAGTCCCAGCTACTTGGGAGGCTGAGGCAGAAGGATCACTTGAGCCCAGGAGTTCAAGGCTGCAGTGAGCTAGGCTGATGCCTATGAATAGCTACTGCACTCCAGCCTGGGCAGCATAGGGAGACCTCATCTCTTAAAAAAAATAGAGAGAGAGAGAGAGAGAGAGAGAGAGAAAAGAGGAACACAGTACATATTTCACCGTGGTAGCTTTTGAAGTATAGTATATCTTGCCATCTCTCCAGAGCAATAGATCCAGCTCTAACTCATTTTTAAGGAGCAATAAAAAATGCCCCATCATATGAATGTACCACCATTTATTGGACCTGTTGATAAGCATTTAAGTTTCTTCTATTTTTTTTTTTTTGGCCACTACAAATGATGTTGAAATGTTTATATTCAAGAATATAAATTCTTAGGTGCTAGTGCTTTTATTTCTATAGGTTAGAGTCTACGGACTTTAGTGCTGAATTTAGAATCTTCCACATGAAACGATAAGCACAGCCATAAGCTGAGCCCAAGCATAAGACTCTCTTGAAATATGTGGACTCCACCTAGGTCAGGGAGAGAAAATATACGATTTATATGGCCATGGGGAGGGAGTAGCCAAAGAAGACACACAGCCAAGGAGGCCCTGAGCTGGCACAGGAGGAAGCCAGACGGGGCCCAGCTTCTGTGCATTTCCCAAGCAATTCCATAGTCGCCTTGGACACCCTGGAGCAGACAGAGTCACAGCAGCCACGCTGCCCCCAGCACCGAGGTGTCCACCTTCTGTTTTCAGTGGGCTCATTCCAGAGAAAGACGAAAAAAAAAAAAAAAAATGAAATCACTCATCCTCCTTTTCTTCTTCTCCAGGGACTCTTTTTTTGTGCAGTAGGTACCCCTATTAGATTGTGCGTCAGAACCTACTTTTTAACAGTTGGATCACTGGGTAGGAATAACATCATGGTGGGAAAAAATGGAAGAAAATATAAGAGATAAATGAGGAGGAGAGAGGTGACAGGTAGAGATTGGAGAGAACAGATAGATGTACTTGACCTGCTTGGTGGCAGAGAAAAGCATGTAAAAAATATTTACAATAGCTTGCTATGTATAAAAACTGATGTATATATTAATGTAGGTGTCTCTGGACTTGCTGGGGTTGCTGGGTCAAAGGGAAGATGCATTAGTAATTTTGCTAGATGTCCCCAAATTCCCTGCACAGGGATCATGCCATTTTGCATTCTCTCAAATAGAGCTTCTAGGATTAATATTCCTAATGGATAAAGAGCTTCTAAAATTGAGAAGAAAATTAACAACAACCCTACAGAAAAATGGGCAGAATATATGAATAGCTGGTGGGTGGCAGGAGGGATGAAAATGGCCATTGAATGTATGGTAAGAAACTCAACTTCCTCAGAATATAAAAAGTGCAAATTAAAACTGTACTGAGATATCATTTCTCACCTATCAGATTGGCAAAAATCCAAAGTCTGACAACACTCTGCTGATAAGACTATTAGAAAACAGATTCTGTCCTAAGTTGCTGCTGGAAATGCAAAAGGATACAACCATTATGGAAGGGAATTTGGACCATCTAGTAAAATTACAAATTCATCTAACCTTTGACACAACAATCCCACTTCTAAGAATGTACTCAAACATAAACTGGCGAAAATGCAAAGTGATGTTGTGGGCAAGGATATCCATTGCTAATAATTGTAACAGTAAAAGGACAGAAACAATCCCAATGTCCATCAACAGGGGACTGGTTGGGTAAATTATGGTGCAGCCACGCAATGGAGTATTGTACAGCCATGAGTAGGAAAGATCTCTCTCCATTCCAGGCTATGTCATTAACTAAGGAAGACAAGGTACAGAAAAGTGTTTCTAGTATGCTATCTTTTGTTTTAGAAATGGGGGTATATGAATAAATAAATATATTTGCTTATATTACCAAAAGGTAATAATGGGAGGATAATCCAAAAAATAAAAACAAAAATGGAGCCCCATATAGAGGGGAAGGAAGAGGGGAGAGGCGCAGGTGGATCCTGGACTGAACTGCAATGTAACGGGTTGTATATTTTGACTTCAGAACCATGTAAATGTTTCAAATCAAAAATAAAATTTAAAAAAGATGTAAAGGAAATTTATGAAAGTTAGAAAAATGGAAACAAATGATAATAACTGTATAAGGTAGGTGATTTAGCCACACAAAAAAAAGTTATTGCAAATGACTCTGTACAATAATATTTTGATAATATATCCTTGATCGGATACATATCCTGAGGACTAAAAAGAACCATGAAGAAATCCTAAACTGCATTCAAGGGTCTATAAATCAGGATAGACTAGGCAATGTTATGTTGTAGTAACAAATAAACCCAAATCATGGTGTCTTCAACAATAAAAGATTCTTTTCACCCATATTATGTGTTTATTGTGTGTTGTCTTCCCTCGTGACCCAGGCTAGGGGAAGAGTGTCTGTCTGGAATATTGTGCCACTCACAGAGGCAGAGGGAAAAGGGACTCAGGCTCTTAAACCCTCTTCCTGCAAACGACTAAGGTCACTCTTATTTCACTCTCCTTTTATTAACCAAAGAAAGTCACATAGCCTGAGGTCAAAAGGGCAGGGATGTATAAGCCTCTGCAGAGATTGGTACCAGATATGGGTGAGCAATAATAAATACAGTCTCCCACAGAGAGCAGACTATTGGTATTGTCATTATGAAACTATCCTGTGTATACTGGAGGATCGACAAGGATGTACTGTTATTAATGTAATTATGAACCAAGGTTTTCAGCACAAAAGACTAGGGAGACACAAGTAAAAACCTAATGAGTTAAGACTCTGTAGTCTTACATTTTAATTGTAAATACCAATATGAACTTTTAATTTATCTTTCTTCAAAGAGACCTGTTGCCTTTTGCAAGGGTAATTGTACACTGGGGAAAAGTCCGTGAATCCACCCTGAGTTTATTTCTTTGGCTGTCAGTTATAACCCTGGTTAGAATGCGGAGTCGGGATGATTGTACTTAACAGCCAACAGATCCCTCCCTTGGTTCCCTGGTTCACAGGGTAAAAGTCATTTTGATAGGAAGGCCATGTGGAAACTACCCTTTGTCCTGGCCAAGACCGGACATCCGAAGCCACACTTCATTCTGAGAGGAATTACAGGGATGACTGCTACTTTCGAGGACTTAAAGGATGCAGGACAGTGGCTCCCGTCACATCTCTATTCAATTGACTTTTCCGGCCTTCACGAAAACCAGACGCCTCATGGAAGATGGTGGTAGGTTGCTATAAACTGAACCAGGTGGCAGCCCCAACTGCATCACAGCTGCTATGCCACTTGTGGTACCTCTGGCACTTGATATGTGGCTGTTGATATGGTGAGTTAATTTTTTCTTTATCCTCAATAACAGGGAGGTCAAAAGCAGTCCTTTACATGGCAAGGAAAACAAGAGAGCTTCTCTATTGTTCCTCTGTTCTGAAACGCATTGGTGCAAAGGAGGTAGGTGCTATGAGAGCCAGGGCCACCTGCTCATGTCACTTGTGCCGAATCCTGACTGTATCATTTTTATCACACAGTGGATTACTGCTATCTCCACCCAACCTTGTGACTCACAAGATCTGTAATAGTCAGATCACAATGAACGTCTGTGCTACAGTACAGCCTCTTGGTGTCCCATGGTCAAGCAAACGCTTGATGGGGTTCAAGAGCTCACCAGACTCAAAGCATGTCCTTGCTGCAGAACCTCAGGGGTCCCCACTGCATCTCTCCTACTGCAGTCTGTTAGAACCCCTGCAGCATCATCTACCGTGGATGCCTCTCACATTATCAGATCTGCTGGGTCACACATCCTAGGTGGCAGGGAAGCTTGTACAGCTGCCTGAACATGCTGGAGAGCCCTTTTTCTCCCTCTGAGCCCCACTTGAAACTGGCATCCTCTGAGCCACCCAACAGGACTTGGACCTGGCTCTAGGAACATTAATATAATGTTGACTGTAGCCAGAAATGAACTGTGCCATGTTATAGCCCCACGTACAGGTGGCCCCCGGAAAAAATAGTGGAGGAAAATCCTCCCTGTGGGCAGAGCTACCAGCAGTACATGGCTTACTGTGTGGACATGTGGACTCCTTGGTAGCAGCAAATGGCCTGGCCTGTTGGTCAGGGGCCTGGAAGGAAAAAGACAATAGTCCGTGTGTCACCTCCAGTGTCCCAACCCTGCAAGGTGTCCCTGAGCTGGCCTCTTAGCTGAAACTTCACCAGGTCATTCTGCCATTTATTTCTCCGGCAAGTTGTCTCACATTGTGAGACTATTGTGTCATACCTGGTTTCCTACTGTGCCTCTACCAATGCCACCACCTGAGGTTGATGGAACGCCTCATCTTTTGATGTGATACCCTATGTTACATTGTCACAGGCCAAAGAGCACATTTGACTACCCACCAGGTATGACATGCTGGGCTCAAAACCACAAGATACAATAGTCTTCCAGGTACCTTATCAGCCAGACGACTGGCCTGGTGAAGTCTCAGCTAGAGGGCCAGCTCAGGGACATCTTGCAAGGTCACCACACTGGGTGTGGCACCTACACTGAACCAGAACCAATCTATGGTGCTAACGGGCATGGTCCAGAAGCCCCGCAGTGAGCGTACGATTGACGGTCTCACTATCACTCCCTGTACAGACATGTAGAATTTTAGCTTCTTGTTCCTGCCACCAGAGATCCTGTTGGATTAGAGGTCTTGGTACCCAGGCGGCGACGCTTTCACCAGAGTACGTAATAAGGATTCCACTAAACTGGAAATTGCAGAACCAAATGGTGGTAGAAGTGTGAGATGATGAATATAAATGTTGACCATTGGGCCAGCTATGGCAGTAGGGACTGTAGCTTTGTTTGCTAAATCTTTTCAGGTCTCCCTGCAGGAAACTGCAACTGGCCATCATCTGAAAGAACTGGATTGCACCTCCCCTCTAAGGAAAGGAGTGTGGACAATGTGTCCCGATCTGAACATTGCAAGAGGATATGCGCATGTCTGAGAATCTAAAAGGTGGAAGAGGTGGATGGACCAGACCCAGTTCATGCACTACTCCAGGTCCACTTGGCCCCCACACCAGTGGTCTTGGCCGTTTGCCTTGCCTCTGGGTCAGTGCAGCCCTAACCGTCACTCACTCTGTTGTCTTGGTAGTAGAGCTGTGCCCACGATCGCTGCCACCAGCACACACTAAGGATTTCCCGTGCACAGCAGTCCCTGCTGAGAGAGACCACCTTGACTAGGCACTGGCCGGACAGGCCACATGGGCTCTGGCTTCCCCTACAGCTGTGAGGGGAGGCTGTCCTGAGACTCAGTCGTTCCATGCCTCCTGTCTCAAGAGGCTCTGAGCATCCCAGCCACTGGCTGTTTATTGTGAAACTATGACAGCCTAAAGCCACCCACTTACCATATTTCACCTCCTCCTCTGCCTCACTTCCCCTTTTGTTTTTAAACCTCCTTGGCTTCCCTGGGATTACGCTCTTCCCTGTAAACTGTCAGCACAGAAGCTTCCGCCGCAGCAAAAGTGAACCTGGGGCTGGGCGCGGTGGCTCACGCCTGTAATCCTAGCACTCTGGGAGGCCGAGGCAGGAGGATCACTTGGGGTCAGGAATTCAAGACCAGCCTGAGCAAGACCGAGACCCCATCTCTACCAAAAATAGAAAAATAAGCCAGGGGCGGTGGCGTATGCCTGTAGTCCCAGCTACTCTGGAGGCTGAGGCAGAAGGGTCACTTGAGCCCAGGAGTTTGAGGTTGCTGTGAGCTAGGCTGACGGCATGGCACTTTACCCAGGGCAACAGAGTGAGATTCTGTCTCAAAAAAAAAAAAAGTGAACCTGGACCAAGACCCAGGGCTGATTACTACTCTGGAGAAAGAACTACACAAAATGAGGCTTGGGCCATCTTCTTGTGCTAGAAGGTAAAGAAATGATCACATATTAATGGTGTCAAGTCAAAAGGACACCGGAGCCAACTTGAAGGGGCTCCGACTGGGCAAAGATAGGGTAATTTGGCCTCAAAAGAAACGTCTGTAAGGGATTTAAACACATCACATATAGTTTTTAAAATTATGAGTTCTTAATAACACTAAGAAAAAAATCACTGGTAGCTAGTCCACCAGCTTCGTATTCTGAAAGATGATACAGAAAAAGACATCTGTATCCATTCTGTCTTTTCTATAAAAACTGTATTCCCAGGTCACTAAACAGTTGCTGAGGGAGAGATCTTCTTTTGAGAAGATTTCTACCTAATAAATGCAGAAGGAATGATAGACTTGGAAAGTCAGCATTTTGCAAAGCTGAATGAGATAATGGACTAGACAAAGACCATCAATAAACACTAACATCATTAGATCAAAGGATAATAGAGAACTTGATAATGGCAGGACAAGGCTAATGTCTCTGAACCCACCGATCGTTCTCAACATTACAGAAGCCGGAGAAGCAGATATTCTGTTTCTCTAAAGTGGTGCAATGGAAGACACCGCCCACGAACCTGATCAAGCCTTTAAATCTCACTGCCAGTTTGCAGGAAACTCAGGGGACAGAAGAACAGGTTCAACCTCAACACGATGATGCAGACAGCCAAGTCCAGAATGCGAGAATGTCTACAAAGGGACAAATGACTTCGGTTTTATTTCAACAAGTAAGTGTGGTGTATTAACTTTGTTTGGCTCCTGATTAGAACAAAATAACTGCTGAAAGACATTTTTGAGGCAATGGGGACATTTGAGAGTAGACTGAGACGATATTAAGGAATTTTCGTTAATTTTATTGGATATGATAAAGGCATTGTTGTCATTTTTTAAGCTCTTATCTATTACAGATGAACTATTTTGGGATGCAATTATATGATTTCTGGGATTTGCTTTAAAATACTCCAGGAAAAGAAAATGGGGAAGAGAGACAAAACAAGAATGGAAAAATACTGGTAATTGTTGAAGTTGGGCGATGGGTACCAATCTCCCCACTTTTTTGTGCATTTGTTTGTTATTCTACTTTTTGTCTCCAGATCCATTCTCTGCCCTTCTCTGCCTTGATCTGTGCCCTGGGAAGCCCATCTTTATTGACTGAATCCCCCAGATGACTTGGTTGGCTGGTTTCTGGTTGGGTTTAGCCGACGGTGGTCACCAGCAGATCAGGAATGGGAAAAAGAACAGTGGGGTATGTATGTATCCCCTCCTTCCTTCTCTGCCTCCCTGTGATTCTAACAGTGGCTTCCCTCCACTCTAGCAGTTGTACCAGTTTGCTAACACTGCTGTCACAAAGTACCACAGACTGGGTGGCTTCAACGACACAAATTTATTTTCTCACAATTCTGGAGACTGGAAATCCAAGATATTTCAAGGTATCAGCAGGGTGGTATTGTCTAAGGCCTCTCTCCTTGGCTCGTGGATGGTCGTCTCCTCCCTGTGCAGGACTGTGCCCTAATCTCTTTCTATGAGGACGCTGGTCATGTTGGATTAGGGCCCACCCTAGTGACCTTGTTTTAACTTAATTACCTCTTAAAAAACCTATCTCCAAATACATCACATTCTGAGGTGCCAGAGGTTAGGACTCCACTGTGTGGATCTGGGGAGTGTGCAGTTCAGCCTGTAACAGCGGTGGTCGGCAAACTTTTTCTGCAAAGGGCCAGGTATAAATATTTGGGGCTTTGTGGGCAATGCAGTCTCTGTCACCACTACTCAGCTGCAGTTGGAGCACAAGGCAGCTATATAATATGTAAATGAACGAGCACAGCTATGTTCCAATAAAACTTTATCTACAAAAACAGGTGGCAGGTCCCCAGGCCATTGATTATTGATGGCAGCTCCTGTGGGTGAGCTCCTTTTCCAGGCGTTCATTTCTCAAAGGTCTCTGTCCCTAAATTAGGCAGAGGTGGTAACCACCTCCCACTATTGCTAATCCTTGGGTGTCACGCTTTCCCTCTCTGATACCATTAACCCTGATGACACCTTCTTTGGTGCCTTCATCCAATTCTCTTGTCTACACGCCTTTTGAGTGCACTGTTTCTTTCTGCTTAGGACACAGACTGATATCGTATGTTTGGAAGTTTATGTTTCAAACAGTCAGCACATGCTTGAAACTGCCCATAAAAGAATCATAATGAGAAAAAAAGGACAGGTTTGGAAGGTAAATTCTATATGACTTGCCTCTTGGCTCTGCAGAGTACGTTGGTCATGGCGGGGCTGAGACGGAGAACAGGACAGGTGCTCATGAGTGAGGACCAACAGGGGGCTGACCAGGCAGAAAACATGCCCAGGACCCGACACAGCCAAGACAGAGGCCAGACCACACAGGACACCAGCCACAGTCTTCCGTGGCTGCCCCCTGGGGGCCCGGCTCAGACCAGTCACCCCTCACCCAACCCAGGGCAAGGAGCCACCCTAGATCGGCCACGCTGCAGCTGCGACCAGCAAGGATCGAAGGCCACTAACTCCCTCTGCCACCACATATATCTCCACGAGTCCAGCTCACCACATCAGGGAGGGGCAGGAGGGAAATAGGAGAGATTGGGAAGTTTTTACATCAAGAGGCAAGAGGGTAATCATGACTTCTAAAAACTTGCATCAAACTAGGTTCACAGGATTGGACTAAAAGTATTTTTTCCAGCAGCTGGGAGCCTGTGCAGAAAATCAGGGTAGTTATAAAGAAATAAAGAAACTACGTTTTCCCTGCACCCTCCAGAGAAGGGTGGGTGATTTTGAGAACGGCTCCACCTGTGTTAGCCCATCGGCTCAGGCACTAGCCAGAAAAAGGCGACTGAGCTCCCAGGGCTGAAACAGGCTCCCGGGGGGTTCAGATGAAACGTGTTCTTGGGTAAACCCCGCAGAGGCACCACCGCGAAGGCGAGCTTCACTGGAAGACAAAGAGAAGGTCCACGCCCCACCCGCCCCGGGAGCGGGTCATCAGTTCTCGCCCAGGACACTGGCGGTCACGGGCCTGAGGAGACTGTCCTCCGTCGCATTTCACTCATCCTGGGCGGCTGCCTGGAGTCCCCAGGAAATGAAGCCTGCAGGCTGCTAGCCCGCCCGGCTCGCCTCCTTCCTCTCCTTTATGAATCTCGCTCTCCTCGTGTGCCGCTCAGGAAATTGCACACGTTTCCTCTGCCTTTGGTGCTCGCCAGCAGCACAGATGTTTGCCCCGTTCACCTGCCACCGGAGGCCGCTGGGGAGGAAATGGGGAGGATGGACGAGCTCATTGGAAGGGAGCGCAGACCTAGGGTCAGGGCAGAGCCGGGGGCACGGGGACCGGGAGGACGTCGTTGATTTAGATGAGACTGTGGGTCCCTCCCCTAACTAGGGACCCCCCTCCCCTTCCTGAATATGCCTATAAGCCTGTATCAAAAATACCCTCATTCATCCAGAACCATCCAGTGGCGACAGTGCTGTCCTGGCTCTAGTCATGTGGATGCAAAAGAAATTGTTAAAAATAACTGACATTATTTCACTCATTCATTCAACGAGCACTTACTGAGTGCCTGATTTGAGTAGGTGGGTGTTTTGAGCGCCGGGGATAAAGTGACAGGACGACAGAGTGGGAGTGAGACAGTGAACTCATACGAATATGTATGTGCGTGTATGTACTGTGTATGCAACTGTGCTTGTCCACATACAAACACATGTATATATGCTCACATATGTGTATGCGATGCCTGTGTGGTGTGACGTAGAGATACGTGATATGAAGAAAAGTAAAGCCAGGTCAGGGGAGAGAGAAGGTCAGGGAGGTTCCCTGGGGAAGACCCAGAAAGACCAGTCCCATTGTCAAGACGGGGACACTAAGGCCTGGAAAGATTAGGAACTTGATGAGTTCACACAGCTAGTAAGTCAGGATTTGAATCTTTATCTCTGGGCTGCCGGGACCTAGCCGGGGTATTGGTCTCCCTCGCTGCCTCTCTGCCTCCTGCCTTAGCAGCTCTGTTCTGCTGTAGCAGCAGTCGGCACGCTCTTTCTGCAAAGGGTCGTTTTCTTCTGTAAAGACAGTAAATATTTTAGGCTTCATGGCCATATGGTCCCTGTTGCCACTGCTCTGAGTGTTGCCCCACTTGCTGGGGCTTTGGGGAAATTATTTCACCCCCGCATGCCTCCATTTCCTCAGTTATAAAACAGAAATCAACAAAGTCCCTGTTTCAAGGCATTGTTGAAAATATTACATGAAATAACATCAGTAAAGTGCTTGGCACAGAATAGACACTAAGGCTGGTCGCTGTTGTTATACGGTGGGTCCGCCACACCTGCAGCTTCTGCATCCGCAAACCACACATCAAAAGTATTCGAAAAACAAAATAATAAAAAATAGCTGCACAATAAAAATAATGCAAATTAAAAAATGATACAGTATAACATTGTTTACATAGCATTTACGTTGTATTAGGTATTATAAGTAATCTAGAGATGATTTAATGTATACAGAAGGATGTGCATAGGTTATATGCAAATGCTATGGCATTTTATTATATAAGGACTTGAGCTTCCAAGGATTTTGGTATCCTCGTTGTCCTGCAACCAGTGCTCTGTGAATACCAAGGGACGACTGTACTTACCAAACTCCTTGCAAGTCCACACATGGTTAAGGGCTAGTGGGCCACCTGTGCTGCCCTCACACCTGGTCCCAGCTGCAAAGACCTCTCTCTGCCTTCCAGCCCGAGGGCTCAGCACAGCACCAACGCCAGACTGACTGAGCTCAGGCTGAAGCAGCCCCTTGGAGGAGAAGGCAGGCCCTCACGCAGACATTAGCTTCATTTATCTTGCTTAATCTCTCACAGCAATTCTGTCCATTTGATAGGAAGGAAGACTGAGGGTACAGAGGATGAGAAGGGCTCAGTCTATGACACCATCCTGTTCTGACACACCATGGTGCCTCACAGACAGGGGTTCAGTTGAGAAAGCATCAGGACAAACGAATGGTCTAGAGGTGAGAGAGAAAGCATCCCCTCCTTTTCCACTCCTTTCCCAGACACCCTCCAACTGTCCCTCAGGTGCCCCAGTGTCCCCAGAATGGTTCCCTGCTCCTATGTCCCTTTCTGGAAGCTTCTATGCAGACCTTCCCCTGGCTCCCTGAGACTCCATCAAAACCTGCTCTCCCTGTGTTCCATACTCTCTGGGCCTCCTAATCCTGCAAATACATTCAAATAAATAAAAGCTGATTTGACAGTGGGAAGAACTCCCAGAGAGCATATTAGCCAAAATTAACATGCTTTGAATTCTTTTGAGGGTGGACCAGTCATAGTGGTGTTGCCAGGCACCTTGGCAGACCCTTTGAAGATATTTCCATTTGGTTGGGAAAGGAGGTATGGAAGCTTTGTCCTATTTGACAAAAGAGAAAACTGAGGCTCAAAGAGTTTATATGCCTAGTGATGCCCCTCTATTTAGATCATACTGGAATATCTGCTGCTGAAATCAGAAATACAAGTGTTATCACATATACCAGAATTTAGCACAATAAATATTAGTTATTTGACCTTCTCTCTTCCCAATTCACTAGCCTCAAGATGGAGGAGATATTTAGGTAAAGTAAGGAAAGAAAATTGAAACAGGATATTAAGGAGGAAGAATTCCAAATGGATATAGAGAAGGATAAAGTATAAAAGGGTTATTTGCACAGATATATTGCACATTCACCCAATCACAATTTAAAATTTACCAAACCTAACCCATTTTCCATACATCCATTTACTGACGTGTAGAAACTCCACTGAGAAATCTATTTCTGATCTCCTCTTGAAGAGTTATTTAATTCCCAGGGAGCCTGGCCCAGTGGAAAGATATTTCCAAGAAAAGGGAGGGGAATCTAATTCTCTATTTGGTTTAATTTTGTTCTGTGACACTTGTGAAGGCTCAAATCCAAGGGGAGAAAAACTACCCTCCCACTTCAGGCAGCTCAGCAAGGACATAAAGAGAAAGCAAAAATTTCCCTGTAAAAAGAGGTAGACACAAGCTCACTCATATTTGCACCACTTTACAAACATAATTTGCTTGAATTTGGAGGGAAATAGGACTTCCAAGGACCAAGGGAAGGTGGAGAAGATGGAACAAAGAAAATTTTTCCATCCTGTAAAGGTTTGAGAGGGAGTGTGATTTAACAGTGGAAGAGGAGTGTGGATGGATGGATGGATGGATGGATGGATGGATAGAAGTGTGGATAGATTAGCGGGTGGATGTATGGTTGTATGTGTGGATGGGAGGGTGTATGTATGGATGGATAGATGGGTGGATGTGTGTATGTTGGTGGATGGATGGATAGATTAGTGGGTAGATGTATGGCTGTGTGTGTGTACGGGTGGATAGATAGCGGGGTGCAGGGATGGATGGTTAGATGGGTCGATGTGTGTAGGTGTGTGGATGGATGGATGGATGGATGGGGTAAATGGATGGGTGGATGGGTGATGAATGGCAGGGTAGGGGAACTAGGTGAATAGCTAAATCCTGCTCATGCTTGAATTTTGTTTGGCCTGCATGATGTTTTGAAAACATTTGAATTAGCTGCTCTCATTTAAAGCACAGAAAAATTTACCTAAAAATTTAATTTCTGGCTTTTCTTTAAAAATCAGGGGAGCTGGCAAACTGCAACCACATTTCTTCATGGCAACAGCTGACTAGAACTGAGTTCTGCTGCCTCTTTGGGTGGGGCATGCACACTTCAGTCCTCCAGAGTCCCCACTGCTACGCATGGGCTCTAACCCCTGCCAACTTCGCTCTGTCACAGTATTTACCTGCCCAGGAGGTGTTTTTTTAATACAACAGAGGACCTGTCCTAGTCTGTTCAGGTTGCTATAACAAAATACCTTCAACTGCGTGATTTAAGAATAACAGAAATGCATTGCTCACAGCTCTAGAGCCGGGGAAGTCTGATCAAGGGACCAGCAGAGCTGGTGTCTGGCGATGGCTCACTCTCCACTTCATAGATGGTGACTTTTGCTGCATCCTCACATGGCAGAAAGGACCCGGGAGCTCTCAACCTCTTCAGTAAGTCGCTAATCTCATTCATGAAGGCTCTGTCCTTGTGACTGAATTGCCTCCAAAAGGCCCCACCTCTCAATACTCTCACATTGGCAGTTGAGTTTCGACATGTGAATTTTGGGATGACATAGTCAGACCACAGCTGGCCTTTTAGTAAGTGGCCACTTAGTAAGTGTATTATTCAGTGACTGTGCCCTCAGGGCCCTAAAAAGAGGCTCTCAATGTCCTTTCTCATTACTTCTATTGTCACAGCCCACAATCTAGGGGATGGAGATGGAGCTCGCCATGGGTCATGCGAGACCTCAGTTCTCACCACTCTGTACAATCTTCAGCATGGAGACCTAACCTCTTAGCGAGAGGGTTGGTCTGCAGCATCCAAGCTCCCACATGCCTGTTCAACTCTGCACTTACCCCACTGCAAACTCAAATATCTAAGCCAGCTGTCCTGTTAGTTCTTTCTCTTTGTTCATGCTATTCCCTCTGCCAGGGATGGGCCTTTCCACTGCTCCTGACCTGTCTGGTGAACATTTCAGCTTTACGCCTCAGCTCAAGTATTACCTTCTGCTTGAAGGCTTGCCTGACCATCCCTTCCAGACACAATGAGATGCTCCCTTCTCGCTGTCCCCACCACTTGGACATTTATGCAAGCACAGTCCCCTGTGGTTGTCTCTCCCAGGAACCACAACACCTTGCCGGGGGCCTCAGGGCTCAGCACAGTTCAAGGCACATGGTTGGTTTCCATACACATTTGTTGTTGAATGAGTCGTTAGCTATGCCGTAACTCCCGGTCGCTGAGATATCAAGGAAATGCTTCACTGCTGTGGCCGCTCAGGTTGTGCACTGTGTGTACACCACAGGGAGCACCACTGGATTCAGCAACATGGATTGAAATAGGAATGGAGCTCCCCAAATCGTGCAGTACATAGCAACGTAGGTGGATATGCCCACAGCCCATACTGGCCCTGGATCACGTGGTCCTTCCTCCTAATTATATCCAGAGACAGTTGCTTTCTACTAACTGGGTGCCACCCAGTCTGGGGGCCCTTGCTGAGTGAAACAGCTATTATTCTCCAATGAATGTATGCAATACAGAGCCTCATCCTCTTCCTCATAATCTTTCTCTTCCTCTGTCTTTTGGTTCTAAGCCTTAGTTCCTGACAGCCTCTGCTATTAAGTTTTCAATTCTGATTCCAAGGGTGGAGCTTGCCAAACTATTCTCCATGCCCCTCCCCCATTCTGTCTTCCTTCTTACTCAGTCTTGTAGCTGAAGGCTACACCCCTCTCATCCTCACTTTGGCTCTTCTTTCTAGGAGTTGGGCCAGCAGTTGGTGGGGTGCGCTGATGAGGTTGTCCAGGCTAGGGGACCTCCACTTCACTACTCCTTGCACAAGTTGCTGGTTTGTTTGATCCTCAAAGCCCATGTTCTAGGAAACTTTTCCTCATACCCTACCCCCAACTTAGGTAAGACTAGCCTGGCAGACAATTCATTACTGGCCCAAAGTCCTTTGTGTCACCTGACCTTTCCTGGCCATCTTTGGGTGAAGACAGTGATAGCTCTGCATCCTTTTCTCTCCACGCAACCCACCTCCTTTCCTCACATGTTGTCACATGACCAACAGCCTAAGAATTTGCCCAAGAGCACTAGGGAAGTGGCCCTAAACTGTCTTCCAGGGGCTCTCCATGCCCCACTGAGTGAGGCCCTTGTGAATCAGAGGGCAGGGGGCTTGGAGCTTGGAAGGGGACTGGCCAATATAGGAATTCCAGTTCTCCAGTGGAGATCTGCTGTCCTGTAAGTGCTGACATTTACAAAGTACGTTTGCAAACTCTCTACTGAGTCTGCCATCTTGTCCAGTACAAAAGAGGGTTTTTGTCTGTATTTTTCTTCCCGCAGGTGCCTGGAACAGGGTGTGTGGGCAGCTGACAGGTAGGTCTGCATATATCACTGCATAGCCTCTTCCTCTGGTATTAGTAATTACAATGGTGAGTTATTTTGTGATCATCTTCCATTTCATATGGTTCATGGGGCTGCCTGCCTGGCCACTAGTCTACATGTGTGACCTAAGCCAGATAATCAAATAACCCATCCACTAAGCCATAGTAATTTGCCAACTGAGGGGGGCATGTGACCCACATAGACCAATCAGGGGTTTCCCTGGAATTTATATATATGGGCTCCAGGAGAGAGAACTTCTTTTCTTCTACTGGAGTTTCCAACTAGAGTGGTGTAAGCCCAGAGCTTACACAGTTTGGGATCAGACCTCCCTCCTCCTCTTCCATCCCATACACTGGAATGTATGAAGTCATACACTGAGAGAAGCAGACTTGGAGATAGAAAGAGAAAAAGATGGCAAAAAGAATTGGAGAGAAAGGGAAGGACAACAGTGGAGGGAAGAGAGAGGCCCTCTGGGGCGCAGCACATTCTTATGGCCGGTTACCTCTGTACCCCCTCTGCCAACCTTCAGCTACTCTCTCGTCTCTGCCTCTCTCTTTGTATCTTTAGCTTGAATTCCTGCCACCAAGCACTCAAGCCCTGAGGATTTGGGGTCCAGTTCTTCCTGTGAGGGAATCTGAGTGGCCCAGATGGTCACTCTTGTCCCTGTTGGACTCAACTTTTGCCCAAAACTACTGACAATCAGTGTATGGATTGGCTGCCCTTCAGTGCAGGGACCAATTCCCTGTGACCAGGGAGAGGGGAGTCACAAGGTGCCACCGGGGCAGCTTAGGAGAAGAAACCCCCGAAACAAGGCTGGGGTGTAGTAGGCATTCCAGCGCTGTGCCCATCCAGGTTTACCAGCCATCCCCAAATTGGATTCTTTAATATTTAATATTTATTGATTAATGGGTAGAAAATACTGAGTTGATTATTTGTAACTTACTCATACAGAGTCCCCAGAATTAAATAAAAGAGAACAAGACATGAGAGGCAGAAAGCAATTTCCTCCAAAAATTCAATTTGTTTTGTTCTGTGTCTGATTTCCTTTGGGCTGGCCCCGATTTCCTTAAGATCTCCAAAAGCCCAGACTCGGCTCACGTCTGGAAGCACAGCAAGATGTTTCTCCAGCCCGGTCCCAGGCCCTGCCAAGAACAGGGAGGGAGGTAGGCTCAGCCATGAGGTCTCGTGGGGGCACGTCGACCACTGTCGCGGTGTGAAGGATAATCAGCCGTTAGATTAACTCCTCATAAAATATCACTTAGGCCAGAGCAGGTTAGCTAAATATGTGATCTTAAGAATTAGAGCTTCCCTTTTGGCTCCAACAAAAAGGCAAAAGGCAGGGCTGTGGGGGTATAATTTTGCAGGGGCCTTTGGGGCTGTTCCGGGTCTCGCTGCCAAGTTACTTGAGGACAGCTCCACTGCAATATGAGGGTTGAGGTTTTGGCATCCCCCGCTGGACCATCCATCCACCCACTAGCCAGCCCTGCAAGTTCCTTCAGTTTATGCGGACTCAAGTAGAAACCTAGGGGATCCCTCCCTCCTTCCCTACGGACAAAACCCAGCCCCCAATCTCTGTGGACGCTGGTGAAAGATGCCAGGAATGTGGAGTACAGAGAAGATGCTTTGTGGAGATAAAACACCCCTCTATGTATGGCTGGGGTGACACACGCATTTTCATTTCATCACTAAAGGAAGCGTGGGATTCACTACTCTCCCCGCACGGCCTCTGCTCTGGCTGCGCTGGGTCCTCAGTATTCTCTGGACACAGCTGACACACGCACCCGCCCCGCCCCAGGACCACTGAACTGGCTGTTTCCGCTGCCTGGAAGGCTTTTCCCCTAGATAACTGTGGGGACTGCTCCTTCACTTCCTTTGGGTCTTCATACAAATGTCACTGTTTCCTAAAAGCTCTCTCTGGTCACTCTGTCCAAAGCTCAGCCACTCTGAGCTCGTGCTTTATTTCTCCCCGTTACTATTTGCACTCAATATGCTGTACAGTTTAAGTTGTTGGATCTGGTTACCTGATAGAATGCAAGCTTCACCAGGGCAGGGATTTTTGTCTGTTTCATTCACTGCCACGTGCCCAGCAATCAGAACAGAGCCCAGCACATAGTAAGGACCCAAAAAATATTTGTGGATTTAGTGCATACATTGGAAAGAGCCTATGTTTGGAATCAAATCTGGGTTCAGATGTGTCCCCAGCCAATAATGAACAGTGAGACTTGGGTACATTACCTCTCAGAGTCTCAATTTCCTTATCTGTAAATTGGGTATGAAATCTGTCCCGTAAATTTCCCAGAAATGACAATGACATAATGCATGTGTAAAGGGCTGAGCACGGTGTCTGGCTAGGAAAGAAGTAACCGGCAGCAAAGTTACTATTGCAAGAACAGTAAATGGTTGCCACTTCCAAGGTGCTTGAGAACATTTCAACAGACACGGAAAGAAGAAAAGCCTCCAAATCTGCCCGGATTGGGAACAAGGGCCACATGAACCTCATGTGCAAAGAGGACTGGCTGTGTAAACCGCTGCGTGCAGGAGTGTGTGTGTGTGTGTGTGTGCGCGCGCGCACCTCCCATTCACATAGAAATCAGGCTTCACGGGTTTTCATCCCCTTTGCAGGTTTTCCAGGTCCTATGTTTGTATGTCTGTGTGTACGCAAGTGTTGTGAACACCACACACATACACAAGCATGCACATGCACACATGTGTATGCACACACATCTCTCCACCCCTCACCCCCACCCCCAAGGGGAGAAGCTCTCTAGCAGGGCAGCTACTTCACTATTCCTGGCTCCGGGAATTGTGCCCTTACAGCCACATCGCACTCGAGTTCCTCCCAGACGCTGCGCCCAGTTGAAGCATGGCTTCCTGACACCCTGATACCTCAGACTGTACCTTATAAGTCCTCTTGATGGACTCCCCACTTCAAGACCCACACCGCTTTTGTGGTCTGGCTGCAAGGGAGAGCGAGAGCACTGGATAAACACATGCCAATCTCGGCTCCAAGTGTCACCGAGAACAGCCATAATGCTAAGTAGGAATTTCTAAAGACAATTACTTTCTGGAGAACTTCCCTACATGAAAGGCACTCAGAAGTCTGCACCAGGAGGCAGCCAGCACCTGCTGAGAACAGTTGGTGTGGCTGTACAGCCCTAGCCCCTCCATCTCACCCCATCCTGCCCTCCCCGCCACAGTGAAGGTAGAGAGCTAGTAAGAGCAGCTTTAGAATCAGGCAGTGGGGAGATTGGAATCTCAGCTCCAACACTTGCTAGCTGTGAGAACTTCAGCAAATGACTTAGCCTCTCTGAACCACGGTTTCATCATCTGTCAAGTGATCTGAACTCCCTTATAGAATTTGTGGGAAGATTTAAGTCAGAGTCACCATGTATTGCTGCTCAGGTTGTGCACTGCACAATTCCAAAGGGCCACCATTGATATGGGCTATGAAGTCAGTGACAGCCCTTGGATTGTGTAGGGCACAACCTGCACCAACTTGTGTAGTAATACAAAGTATGAAAAATGTGTTAAAACTACCTGGCCCGAGGCCTGGCACCTAGTGGGTGCTAAATGAATGGTGACTAAGAAAACAGACTTGTTGATCACATCTTATGTTCACAAAACGGCACTCACAGAGTTTTTGCTGACATAATGATCCAGGTAGGAAGTTATAGCCATGGTAATATACCGAGCAACTTAAGTGGTGATGGGATGTGATGTCCTCAGAGAATCTATTTGCATTGCTTTTTAGAGTCCAGAGTTCAAGGAGTTGCTCACGGCTCTTGCTTACTGAACATTTTCTTGGTAAAAAATCAGATACCTTGCAGTGCCTGGATGTGTGTCCTCTTGGAATCATTTGGGCTTAATGAAGTGAGATATGCTTTAAGTGGAGTATAATTGCCCTTCCCCATTAAAATGATGCTTTATTTTTAATTAAATTATGATTTACAATGTTTTTCTAAACATAGTTGACCTTTAAAAAGGAGCCTCCTGCTCAGCTCTCTAACCTCAATTGTCATGGTCCAGTAACTACCCATCTGCACCCAGGCAGAGATGGAAGATTTACTTTCTGGTGAGGTCAATCCTTGTAGACACAGGATTCAACTTTGAGTGGGAGAAGATGCCTACTAAACAAGGGATTTGCATTCTGAAAAGTTGGACCCTCAAATATGCTGCCCCTACCTGGATCCCAAAAAAGCTGCAGCCAAACATAACCCCATCTCCCCCCCAGGCAGGAGCCTAGAGGGTTCTAATCAGTCCAGAAAAGTCGCTTCAAAATATGAACAACTAGACATCCTGTGTGAGAAAGCCAGTTCCCACCCAATCTTCCTACAGTGAAGTCCAGCAGCTGGCAAGCTATACCAACGAGGAGGGAACTTCCAATGAGCAGTGTAGAGCCTCTTTCCTAGTTGGGCATTGGGACAGATTTCAGCGTGGAAGGCAAGGACTAAAACTAACAATCAGAAACAGTGAACAAAAGAGAGACAAGGAAGGAAGGAAGGGAGGGAGAGAGGAAGGGAGGGAAAAATAACACTTTCTCCAAATTTATAATTAGTAGCCATAATCAGAGAAGATATTGCAGCAATAAAACAAGAAAGAAGCTCATAAAAAGAGAAGAAGAATAAGAAAGACCATGCGAAAATAAAATTTGTGAGAGCAGAAATAAAAATGTAACAGACGGATGAGACGATGATACAGTTGAGGACATCTCCCAGAAACTCAAACATTACAACAGAGATGAAAAATGAAAGTGAGATGATCTGCAGGAGATCTAAAGTCTTAATAACCAAGAGAGAGAATGGAGGGGAGGAAACATTAAAGAAATAATAGAAATTTTCTGAGCGGAAGGATGTGAGTTTCCAGATCGAGGAAGGCTTCAGAGAGTCTAGCATAATGAAGAAATTCTCACATCAAAGCCTGTCATCCCCAAACTTCAGATCACCAGAAATAAAGATCATAAAAGCTGTCAGGAAGAAATAGTGTTCAGAATGGTACCAAACTAGAAGAAGATAGAACAATGCTTTTAAAATTTAGAAGGAAAATGATTTTCAACACTGAATTCTATAGTCCACCAAATTATCAATCAGTAATGAGTACAAAATGGAGACATTTTTAGTAAATGCAGGGCCTTAAAAATTTTACCTCCCATCTACCTTTCTAAAGAAGTTACTAAAGGATGTGCTCCATCAAAATGAGGGCATAAATTGAGGAAGGGGAATGGGATCAATAGATAATCCAGCACAGGATAGAAGAGAAAGGGGATTTTCAGGAGGATGGAAAAGAAAACACCAGGAAAACAGGTCTTCCTGTTCAAGAGGAGAACTAATCCAGAGCAGAGCAGGAGAGGAGAGGTTTCTGGTCAAGTGTCTCTAGGGGTAAAAAATGAAAGTGGTAGATTATCTGACATGTTTGGCTATGTAGAGAGGCATTCTATAGTTGTACAAAAGATTCCACCAGAAATTTGAAGAGCACCAAATATTTTTTTAGAAAAGTAATTAAGTACAAGAAAAATAAAACATTGTACAATTACCTCATATAAGAACTGTTAAAATTGTTTCTTTATGATGTCTCTTGAAAACTTTTCCGACAACTATTATCTGACTTTCATTTTATTTTGAGTTTGGGGATAACAAATTTTCACCCAGAAGTACACTCAATATATGTGCTATAAGAAGTGATAATTTGACGTTATAATTCCAGGCAATAACATACTTAACCATTGATTGAACAGTCTCCAGTCAGAGACTAGCATACTGGACAAATTTGAGTTACTTGCCATGTTTGGATGAGCCTAATATGCTTTGTTATGCAAGAAATACCAAATAAGAAAAGACCTTCTACAACACTTCAGCTTATTGGGTGTACGTGGTGTTTCCATGAATTTGAAAGTGCTCTCATACTTAGCCTTTATTTAGGTATACTTTATTCTGTTTCTAAGTGCAGCTTGAATGCAAGATAACTATGAGCCCAAAAAAGTTGGTGAAGAAAATGGTGCAGCAAGAACATGCCTTCCAGGGAATGACTCCCTCCTCCAATTACTACACACGTAAGTCTATGCCTCCTCCTTTGGTGAATAAAATAAGCTTTCAGGTCAGGCACATTGGGTCACTCCTGTAATCCCAGCACTTTGGGAGGATCTCTTGAGGCCTGGAGTTCCAGACCAGCCTGGGCCACACAGCAAGATCCTGTCTCTACAGAAAAAAAGACAAATTAGCCAGGTATGATGGCGCATGCCTGTAGTCCCAGCTACTCAGGAGGCTGAGGCAGGAGGATCACTTGAGCCCAGGAGTTCAAGGCTGCTGTGAGCTGTGATCGTACCACTGCACTCCAGACTGAGTGACAGAGCAAGACCCTGTCTCTAAAAAAACAAACAAAAATGAACAAAAAATAAGCCTTCATTGCGTCACCTTATGTGTTTAAGCTGTGCTTATGTACTTTCAACTTATTGTGTACTATTTATTTATTTAAACTTGTTTTTACTGTTCCATTGATATATTTTCCTGTCTGTGAAATTATCTGGGCATCGTGGATTGGGCTGGGATGCATGAATTCAGTATTTTCCCTATTTAAATAATGGAACTTTTTTTTTTTTATTTAGTAGCTTTTCACTTAGTGGCTGGGCTTTCAGGGTCGAATTAAAGTCCTTAAAAGGAACATATACTTAGGAAAGGAAATGTACATACACTGGTTGGCCCAGCAGTGAATAATGTTTACATGGTCCACATCATGAAAATGACAAATATAAATTGAGTAAAGAAGATGATTTAAACCATGTTGGGGGGATGAACAAAGAATTGTATTCAAAGGGTACGCTAACAGAGTTGTCTTCATTTCCATATTAGAAAGTCAGAATGTAATATATAGATCTAAAAAATCAAGAATAGCAATGTAAACATGTTACTTAGCAAAATGAAGTAAATACTAGAAGAAACATCTAAAGGCGTAGAGTGTGCTCACCGCTGGCAATGAGGACTGGGGTGAAGAGAGGGAGAACGTTGCTTTTTATTACATTTTATAGGACTGTTTGACTTCCTAAAGTAATAACTAATAAAAATTAAACTTGTGTTTAAAAAGGCAATAAATATCCATTGGAGAAAACTTTAAAAAGACAAAAATGGAAAAAGAATAAAATAAAAGCCATTTATAGTACATCCACCCAGAAAAGCCACTGAGGAAACACTGCTAGGTTAGTGCTGAGTTTTCATACTATACATACATCTACATTTTAAAAATAAAACTGAGACTGCATGGTAAATATTGTTTAGCAACCTGCATTTTTTTTCTTACTGTAATTGTGACAAATTTTTCCATATCAATATTCATCTACTACATCATTTTAATGGCTGCATATTTCCCATCATATGGAAATACTGTAATTTATTTACTTCAACCCAACATTTACCATTAATTATTTAACCAGCCTAATTCTTCCAGCAAACAAATGAAATTTTGGGTTCTTTTGAAAAGATAGCAGAAATTTTCTCTACTGTGCATTTCATTGTTGTCATCAATAGTTTCTATTTTGTTTTACTAGAAAAGAATGAGATACGTGGCTTGGTCTGAGATTTTCCTCTGACAATCCACAGTTTCTTTTTAAAATTCTCTCTCCCTTTAAAATTATAAGTGGCATGTGTATGCGGCAGACATGTGTGTGTGTTCTTGCCTGACAGTGACCACTTTTCCTTGTCGGAATTCCTCCTCCCTCTCCAGCAATGCTCAGCCCCTGTGGTTGGGGTCAAACTGACCCCACCTTCCAGTCCAAGGTGACCATATGATCTCACCTGGCCACTTAGCCTAGTTCATCTTTCTGGCCTCGGTGAGTGGTTCGGGGATGGACGTGTGGCCAGAACTGATTCAGTGAGAGTCAACTCCACAACTTTCATTGGAAACTTTAGGAAAGAAATTCTCTTTCTTTTCACTGGGATTGCTGAGCTGATAAAAATTTGAGTCTGGAATGGCTAGTGGCCATTTGCCACCACAAAGGGAGCGCCTGCCTGCCTGGGACACAACCAGAGAGAGGAAGGAAGATGAACCAAGAGATTTAAAAGGGCAAATCCCGACGGCGCCTTTTGGGCACCTGGATCTGGCACTGCCTGATGCTCCCGGCCCAAACAGCTGTCATGAATTAACACGTTTCCTTTTTTTCTTAATCTATTTTGAACTGGTGTTGGGTCATCTCAAAGTGTGTATTATGTTAATAATATATATTCAGAGTCAAATAACTCAGAATAGAAAAGAATAAAGTGAAAATGAAAACTTTCCCTTTTTCTCCCAAATTTTCAGTCCAAACTCTCCAGAGACACTCTTCATAGTTTCTTAACTATGCTTAGAAAATGTGTCTACACATTTACAAATAAACCAATTTTTAAAATGTACAAACAGGATTATACCATCTACAGAGAGTCCCAAAAATCAAAATACATAGGGAAAATGGGAAATTGTAGCTAAGGTACATTTAGCTACAATTTCCCTATGAATGGTAACTTTTGGGACACCCTGTATATTATCCTGCACTTGTGTTTTCTACTTTACTATGAGGAGAAAGGATACCTTGCCTTACCCAAATCTAGACATTTACTCTGTTTTTCCTAAGGCATTTACTTGCATTTTTCATTTTGCAAAGGAGGGTATTGCACGGACAGCTCCTATTCTAAGCTGTCCTGTACTGATGGCCATTTAGGTTTACCCAGCGTTCATCACTAACAACAAATCGCGATGAGCATCCTTCTTTTATAGTTTTGTGCAGTGAATCCACAAAGCCAAAGAAGTTTATGTGTGTGGTCCCTCATTGCCCAGCCCCCTTGCAGGGGCATACATTTAGTTTGCTCTCGTGAGGTGTGGGCAAGTGAATGCTAGCCGCACAATGTAAAAGCGACTTTCAGAAATAATGCCACCACCCCTGCTGTGCCCGCTCACAGGGATGAAGATATGAATTTGCAGGGCCATAGGTCCTGTCTCAGTAAAAACATGTCAGAAGACAACAGGTAGAGAATTATGTAGGAATGGAAGCCACATGGTTTGAAATGTACAGAACAAGGAGCTAGTCTGCAGAAAGTGCTCATTGTCAGAGGTATGAAAAGGGCTTTGATTCTTACCCAAGTGTGCCAGAAACATACCAGTACAGCACAGACAACTAGAAGGTACCATACTGTTTTTTCTTTTTTCATGGGAATCATGGGTCATAGAATTTATCAGAATTTCTGTCTTTGTAGGGCCGATTCTGTAGCAGGATTGCAAACAGCAGATATACATCTGCATGAAGTGGCCTGTTTTCTGCACCACAACTATCAGTAATAAAGAAAAAAATTCAATTTACCATGCAATAGGAAAGACTGAACTATCTTCCTGTTCTCTTTATAAAAAATGATATTGCGCAATTGTCATATGAATGAGAAGTGATCAAAGAGGATGCAGCCCAAAAACTGTAGGAAAAAAAGTTATTATACAAGTGCATGAAGCAGTAAATTAATAAAAACATTACATTATTTTTCTGGATTTTGTGATGCTTGTGGTATTTGTCAGCTTTTAAAAATTTGTGATTTTTGTGGCTGCTTTTCTCATTGTAAATAAATAGTCATTTTGTGCTCAATTTGCATTTATGATTTCGTATTTTTTTAAGAGGCTCTCTAAAATTGCATGAGCTTCAGGCTTTACCAAACTTGGTTCTGCATCTGCAGAGTAGCTGAACATCTCCAGGGCCTGAAGCCAGACTGCCCAGCTTCAAACCTCAGCTGGGCCATCTACAAGCTCTGTAGCACTGGGCAGTTTACTTTGCCTCTTTGTGCCTCAGTTTTCTCATCTGTCAAGTGGGGATAATAACTTCAGAGGGTTGTTGTGAGGACTGAATGAGTTAATGCATATAAAGAACCTAGAACCTTGTTGTCAGTAATAGTCAATAACAACTATGTTTATTTCTTATGCATGTGTACAGGCACTTCAGCAGAGTAGGTTCCTAGAAGTAGAAGCCCTGGTTCAAGGGTATGTTCTCTTTTTTTTTTTTCTTTTTTTTTGAGACAGAGTCTCACTTTGTTGCCCAGGCTAGAGTGCCATGACGTCAGCCTAGCTCACGGCAACCTCAAATTCCTGGGCTCAAGCGATCCTCCTGCCTCAGCCTCCCGGAGTAGCTGGGACTACAGGCATGTGCCACCATGCCTGGCTAATATTTTCTATATATTTTTAGTTGGCCAATTAATTTCTCTCTATTTTTAGTAGAGACGGGGTCTCGCTCTTGCTCAGGCTGGTTTTGAACTCCTGACCTTGAGCGATCCGCCAGCCTCGGCCTCCCAGAGTGCTAGGATTACAGGTGTGAGCCACTGCGCCGGCCCAAGGGTATGTTCTTGATTGATTTTAATATAGAATGCCAAATGTCCTCCAGGAAGCTGGGCCAACTTAATCCTCCCCCTTCCCCAACCCCACCTCCCGCTGCCACTACTATATATGTAGTGACATATATCAGAAATCCCTCCTAGGGGATTTTAAGGCTTTGGCTCTTACTTTATTCCAGACTGTTCCAGTTCTCTGAACCTGTCCAGGTCAAGACGGTTTGGTGGCTGCTGGGAACTGTGAGCCCTGCTCCCCCTGCCATGTCCTGTGACTCCTACCGCAGTTTCCATTTACAAAACTCACCTTTTATGGAGCAGAGTGGCCCATAGGTTACACAGGTCAGGGGAGTGGTTGTTCATTTATGGAAGAAGAAACTTTGGCTCAGACAGGTAAGGGACTTACGCAAGGTCACCCAGTGGGCAAGTAGCAAGGAGATAAGCAAGAATCCAGGTCTTCTGAAAACCTAATGCATTTCCCATGGTACCTCATTGCCTCTCAAAAATCCTTCTATTAAAATGAAATATATCCTTTAAAATGAAATGTGTTCACAATGAAATATCCCCTTTTACCCAAGTTAGTTGTGAAGAGCAGGCATTAAGGCTATATTATATACTAAGAGGGCAGGCACTTCTTAGAAAAATAAATTTAATTTCAGCCTCGCGATTCAAATCAAATCCACTCTGTTTTAAACTTTCAATTATAATAAGATAGAGCTGTAGAGAATCTGCTTCCCATCCCAATCCGAAATCTGAGATGGCAGCTCCTTTTGTACTTCTATCTGTAAAAAACTGCCTCCCCCAGCCCGCAATCTTGTTATCTTCTCTTTCACTTGCCAAACAAATCTAGTCCAAAAAATAGAACTGATTAAATGCCTAAGGGAAGGAAGTGAAGAGCTTAAAATCAGCAGCGTCTGTTCCCACATGTTCAGGCTAATTTAACTTTTCTCACATGACAAATTAGAAAGGAAAAGGGAAATTTGCATAGAAGGACCCTTAAGAATAAACTAGAGGTGTCACTTGTCCCAAATTCGGACAGGATCCCGTAATTTGATTTCCACGTATAGAGTAAGTTTCTGGAAAGCAGGAACTAACGAGAGGATGCTTTTCTTCTCTTGGTGGCACCCAGCAAGAGGGAGCTTAATCACAAAGTGAGGGGCAGCCCACGGATAGCTGTGCCTCGGGCCTTTTCTCCAGCAAACCAGGCTGATGACCACGCTCCGGCATCTGGCTACGTGCTGTCTTGCCCGTGTAAAATGGGAACGTGCCCAGAGCCTATGAAAGTGCGTTCATGATAGACACATTGATCAATAGACAGATAGCAGGGGTTTATGTGGATATGCAACACAGTGGCTCCCAGGCCACTTTCTGTCCTGCCAACCCTGGTAATTTCCACAGACTATGTCTGTCCTCCAAGACCTAAGAATACTCAAAGGACCTTCTCTGCAAATATAATTATGGAGGTAAAATTTTAACATGCAGGACTTGGCAATCAGTAGCCACTTGTTATTCCAGCTGCCACAGGAAGTTTCTCTCCCTCCTGTGCAAAGAAAAGCTGCATGCACGTAGAGATGCCCAGCTGCTGACAGTCTTGCATTATCCGGAGATTTGCCTCTTAAAATGAGCTTTACAAGAGCTCAAAGGACAGTTAGCTGAAAATAAGAGCTGGCAAACTTCCTACCCTCTTCCTGGTGGACCACAAGGAAAGACACACAGAGTGGGGTCTGAGGTTGTGGAGCATCTGGTTGTGACATCAGCAGTGGTTTGTTTGTTTGTTTGCTTTCTTAATAAGTAATAGAAATGGAGTCTGGAAAACTGAACAAAAACAAAACGCAGGGATTTATTGAAAGGCTGTTATGATAGCAGAGAATTCTAGGAAATGTCAAACCTAAGAACTTTGTCAAGAGTAGGAATCCCAGTAGCTCTTAGAATCTGGGTAGCAAGAACTAATAATGGCAGTCATTCAAAGAACTACCTTCTAGAAAACCCTGCTCACATTGTTTTCCTATCAGGTTGCTCCACCTGATTCATATTACAGGGTGAGAGCATCTGATTAGCTCAATGTTAAGCCAAGGTGGGCAGGTGGGCAATACAGGACACAGGGCAGGGGACACACAACCCAGGGGACACAAGCCTATATACAGTGGCACAGGAGGGATTCCCCCCAAAACCAACTGCTATTATAACTTTTTTATAAAAAGACTGAAGGGATGTGGGCAAGGAAAGGCAAAAGGTATCCATTATGCTCTAGTGTCTGTCTGTAGCCCAAAGAGAGGGGCATGTTTTCCCACTTGAAACTGTGTCCTTCCAAAGGCTTCCAGCCCAAAGCATAGAACACCCAGTGCTCTATTTCCAGAAACTAAAAATTGCACCGCAGAACAACATTTCTTCATCCCTACCTCACACATCAAGGATAAGCTCACCCAAACTGTCAAAAGAGATGAGGGGTCTGGAGTAGGTAAAAGTGAACATCCAGGTACAAAGCAGCGTGCCAAGAGCTGTGATAGGGAAGTGCAGAGTTCAATGTGAACACATAGCAGGGCATCCAGCCTGACCTTGACTCAGGGACAGTCAAGGACAAGCCGAGGGTGAGAAGCTGGCAGTCCCCAAAGGAGGAGTGGGGTGTCTGAAGGCAAGAAGAGGAGCAGGTGATTCACTCTCCAAGGGAGCTGAAAGTGGTCAGTGGGCCGGGAGCATAGCAGGTGGCAGCAGAGTGAACTGTTGTTCCCAGATCTTCACTCTCTGCAGCCGTAATCTTTCCATGGCCAAGTAAAGAGACCCTCTCCCTGCTGACTTTGGCTTGGCCATGAGACTTGGTAGACGGGTCAATGAGCCAACCCCAAGGGGCATCGTCAGAGCTTAGGTCTTAGGTATGGGAAGCCCCATGTGTCTCCACGAAACACCACCATGAGAACATGCCCCAGGCAGCCTGATGGTCCAAGGAGACCGAGAGACACGTGGAGAAGAGCCACAGAACTGCCGCCAGCGGCGGAGCCAGGCCCAGCCTAGATCACCCAGCCCCCAATCATGAAGGATCTTGTGTTCCTGTTAAGTTGAACTTGATCCCAAAGGCAATGGACTCTATTGAAAGGTCTGGGAAGTGACATATCACATTTGCTGTTTAAAAAGCTCACTCTGAGTGGTCTGTAGTGAGGGGGAGGGGACAGATTCCTGAAGTTCCCAACCATACTCATTCAGTATTTTGGGCTTACAAGCATATCTAATGATGTCAGAGTATGCTTTTTTATGCAATGAAAGAGGGAATCCACACTCTATATTCATTATGAACTCAACTCGATGCACAGAAAAAATGGAACTAGGTAAATAGAAAAAAATATGCCTAAAGGTTTACAGTGATTATCTCTATATGGGATCATGGTTCGTTATTCTTTTCTTTTTTTTAATTGTGTGATTTTCTACACTCTCATTATTTTTATTATAAAATAAATAATACCACAGTTTACTGGACATTTATGATACTTTATGCTATCATAAGTTATTCTATTTCATTCTCAGTCCCCATTTTATAGCTGAGGAGACTGAATTTTAAGGAAAATACTTTATTTGCATGAGGTCAGCCCACAAGTATGTGGCAGAGTCAGAACTTGAACCTAAGTCTGTCTGACATCAAAGCCTGAACCATGATACCGACACTGTTTTGTTTGTTTTTGTTTTTGAGGACGTGCTTAGACCTTAAGGGCACAGTTTAGCAAGTTTTTGGGGTTTTTTTTTGAGAGACAGAGTCTTGCTCTGTTGCCTGGGCTAGAGTGCTGTGGCGTCAGCCTAACTCACAGCAACTTCAAACTCCTGGGCTCAAGCGATCCTCCTGCCTCAGCCTCCCGAGGAGCTGGGACTACAGGTGCATGCCACCACGCCTGACTAATTTTTTCTATTTTTAGTAGTAGTCTTGCTCTTGCTCAGGCTGATCTCAGACTCCTGACCTCAAGCGATCCTCCTACCTTGGCCTCCGAGAGTGCTAAGATATAAGGCGTAAGCCACCGCGCCCGGCCAGTTTATTAAGTTTTCATAGCTACATATACCTCTGTAACCCCCACCTCAAACAACGTAGAGAGTATTTCCATGACCCCCTAAAGTTCTCACTTCCCAGTCAATCTTTACCCTCAGCCCTTAGCAACTACTGTTGTGATTTCTATTCTTTTTAAATTTTTTTCTGGAGACAGAGTCTCACTCTGCTGCCTAGGCTGGAATGGGGTAGTGTGATCATAGCTCACTGCAACTTTAATTCCTGGGCTCAAGCGATCCTCCTGCCTCAGCTGCCCAGGAGTGCTAGGATCACAGGCGTGCACCACCGCACTGGCCTTCTCTGCAATGATTGAGTAGTGTTTGATAAAATACCAGTTAGGTTAAGTTTGTTAAGGGTTATTCAAATCCTCTGTATGTTTTCTGATTTTTTTTTTAAATAGGCACAGAACCAGTGCATCTTATCTGATTTTTTTGTTTACATATTCTATCAGTTACTGAGAGAGGAGGGTTAAATCTCTTCAATTCTTATTGTGGATTTGTCTATTTCTCTTTTCAATTCTATCACTCTTGCATTCGCGTATGTTGAAGTGTGTAACAATTCAGGAATTGTATATCTTCTCAGTGAATTGATCCTCTTGTCATTATATAATGTCCCTCTTTATCCCAGGTAATTCTCCTTGTCTTTGTCTGATAGTAATATAGCCACTCCCATATTTTTACAATTAATCATTACATGGTTGTCCTTTTCTATTCTTTTACTTTTTATTTAGACGGTGTCTGTTATAAACATCATATAGTTGGGGGTCTCACTTTTTAAAATCTAGTTTAGCAGCCTTGCTCATTTTTAAAGAATGTCTAGTCAAGTTAGATAAAACGTAATTAGTGACTTGCTTTAATTCTTGTGATTTGTTTTCTCTTTGTCCGATTATGCTTTGTTTCTGATTTCCCTCCTTCCCTTTCTGCTTTTGGATTAAGAGTTTTTCTAATATTCCATTCTACCTTCTCTATTAGCTTTTTAGCTACGCCTCTTTAATTTTTAGGGGGTGCTCTGGGGATAAAAATAAGCATATTTTATCACAGTCTACCTTGAATTAACTTAGTACTACTTCATTTAAGTGTAAGAACCTTACAACAATATATTTTCGTTTAAGTAGATTAGTGGTTGCTTAGGGCTGGGGAGGATGGGGGAATTGGAGAGTAATGGCTAAGGGGTGTAGGATTTCTTTTAGAGTAATGAAAATGTTCTAAAATTGATTGTGGTAATGGATACACAACTCTGAAAATACATTAAAAGTCACTGAATTTTACACTTTAAAAAATATATGTATATACTTTCATTTATCTCTTCTCATCTTTTGTGTTATTGTTGTCATACTCTTTGCTTCTACATAGATTATACACCTCCCAATACTTTGCTACTATTTTTGGTTTAAGTAGTCAAATATCTTTTAAAGAAACTAAGAAATAGGAAGAGATGTCTTTCATATTTATGCCTCACGTATTTTCCATTCCTGGTAGTTTTCTTCACGTAGATCCGATATCATACGGAGTCATTTTCTTTCTGCCTGGAGAACGTCCTTTCACGGTTCTTGGAATGTGTGTGTGCTGGTGATCAATCCTGCTCTTGCTTATCTGAAAATGTCTTCATTTTATCTCTGTTTTTTAAGGCGATTTTTACTGGACATAGATTATAGGCTGACCAGGTTTTTGTTTTTATTTAATCACTTCAAAGATGCTGGCCCAGTATCTTCTGACTAGTTTTGTGTATGATGAAAAGTTAGCAGTATTTCTCATAATTCCTTTTATGTATCTTGTCTTTTTCACTCTGGTGTCAACCTGAAATAATGAAAAGGATCAGAATCCAGTTTTAAAGTGTTTATTTATGTGAAAAGCTAGAAATAGCCATTCCGGGACACACAGACTCCAGAGAAATGGGATCCATGCTCCAAAATTTAAAGTTAAATTCTTGCTTACATAGGAAGAAGATGAAGAAATTTAACAGGATTTCAATATTTTCTATACAAGGCTGGTTTATGAGTTACAACAAATTAATCAGTTACAGTTTACTTTCTTTTCCTGTGCAGCTTGTTTTCTTTCCTTTATGGCTGGTTTTCATTTCCTTTCCAATTTAAAAAGTGTATTTAACATTCCATGCTAAGGCAATGTGATAGCCATAAAGCCTTTGTGTGACAAAGGGAAGAGGGAGGTTAATCTATAATGAAAGTCAACAGGACAGGGACGGGGTCTTCCCTGGTGCCCTTCAGCCATTTACGTTTCACAAAACAATACAGGCGAGGGAAAAGGCTTAGTCCATAATCAGAGAAACAAAGGGTATAGCTTCCCAGGTTAATGCTCCTTCTCACTGACTGGCCCTTTAATCACATGCCTCTAAGGTTCAAAATAATTTAGAGTTCCGACAGCTTAGATTTTGAATTATGTATTTTCATACTGGCAACTTTTAAAATGTTCTCTATCCTCAGTTCTTAGCAATTTTATTATGATGCACCTAGGTGCAGTCTTCTTTGTGCTTCTCTTGAATAAGTTTCATTGAGTTTCCCAGATCTGTGTGTTGAAATTTTTTCATCAAAAAGTGAAAAAACTTTGGGGAAAATTAGCCATAATTTCTTTCATGTTTTTCCTGCCTCATTTTTTCTTCCCTTCTATCGGGACTCCACTTACACATATATTATACTGCTTGATGTCTTCCCACAGGTCACCGAGTCTTTGTTCATTTTTTTAAATCCTTTTTTTCTCTCTCCAGTTTAGATAATTTCTGTTGACCCATTTTCAAGTTCACTGATTTTGTTCTACATTGTCCTAATGTTAAACATTAGATACAGACGTGGTTTCAGTTTTATAATTTCCATCTGTCTCTTTTTAAAGTTTCTCTTTCTCCATTGAGATTTCTACATTGATATGTCCATCTTTCCCTTTTAATTCTTGCACTTATTTGTAACGGCTATTTTAAAGTCTTTGTATGCCACTGCCCACAGCTGGGTCATCTCTAGTCCTTTTTCTATTAACTTTATTCTCCTGGTTAAGGGACACATTTTGTTGCTACTTCATATGTCTAGTAATTTTTTTATTGCATGCTGGACATTATGAATTCTACAATGCTGAGTTTGGATTATGCTGTTACCTTTTAGAGTCTTGTATATTTCTTTGGCAAGCATTTAATTTATTTATGGCTCAGTTTGATCCTGTTGAGGCTTGTTTTTAGGCTTTATTAAAGTGGGTCAAGAATAGCCCATATGCTAGGGCTAGACTGGTCTTGGGTCTAGGGCCTGGCCTTTCTGCGATCTCAGCTGAATGCCCAGAGTGTTCAGTGATATAGCTAAACCATGATTGGTCAGAAATCCAATGTCTGCCATCAAGAATCTCCATCCAGCTCACACTTCCCCTCAATAGCCATGCAGGGCCTTCTTGCAGATGTACAGCTTTGCATTAATATTTGGCCAAAGACTAAAGGGGACCTATATGCAAATTTCTGGAGTATCTTCCTTGTTCTTTCTTCTTTGAGAGAAGAAAGTTTGCTTCACAAACTCTAACCATCTCAGCAGCCTGAACTCTGTCAACTCTACAGGGTGAAATTACTGCCATGTTTTGGGATTTACTTCCTTGTGCTGCCATTTAGAAAGTGTCCCTGGCAGGGAGCGAAATTGAATGTGGAGCTTAGTTCATGTGTTTCCTTTGCTCAAGACTCACTGGCCATGTTTCTGTAACTCTTTACAAGCATTGAGCAAAGCTCTTGGCAAATATTAGGTGCTTAGTAAGATACTTTTTAAGGAGGAAGGTGTGATTAATTTGTTCACTTTAGTCCTACTTCCGGAGATACCCACAGGCTATTCAAATGGTCTATCCAGAGCATCAATTTCCATTTAGTCCACCCACTCCCAGCTCCCTCTCAGGGGTAACCAACATTTTCTTCAGAAGCTGGGCAAGCAGTTATTTTTGTGCATTTGGGTTATCCAGTTTGTAAAGCTTTCTGATCATTTAGAGAACGATCGGAATTACATTCATCTGCAGTTAAGATACATACTGTTCTCGGGGGGATTTGGTACACTTCTTCCAAATCAGCTAAACACTCTCTGGAAGAATTATTGGTGGGGATAGAAGGCTGTAAACAACTTAGCATAAATCATTATTCAGGATGTATCCTCGAAGCCCTGCATATAGTTTCTCATGTTACCAAGGAAAGAACTTCTGAGGCTGTTCAAAGAGGAAGGAAAAGGCAGCTCCAAGGATCCCATCACTGGGGAAGGCTCCAGGTTGAGGAAATTCTTGGGTGAAAGAAATCCCCCCACAAAAGCCTCCTGGCTCCCTGGAGTCACCTCAAACACCCAGCTCAGGCTTATCTTCCTGGGCCCCATTTTCTGCACCAGTGAACCAAATGAAAGACAGGCCATTTCTTTTGTTTACGTCTTGACTGGGAAGATCAGGTCTGCAAAGGAAGGATTATTTCCAGACTGCTTTGGCAATTACATTCAAATCCTTCACACTTTGCCATCATCTATTGCCTGTCTCCCCCACAATCCCCGCCCCCCACCACACTCGAACACACTGTATATAATCAAGGCCATCCTCCCTTCAGTGAAATATGTGTCCCTTGGTTTTGTGGCCCAATGACCCCATTCTTGCCTTAGAGATGCTGAATGGGCAATTTAAGTTCAGAATTCCTATAGTTTGGCCAGTGGAACTAACCCTCCAGCTAAGATTACCTCTTCATCAATAAGCACTCCTCTTCCCATGTCTGCGTTTTGGTTCAAAAGCACAAGACAAACAAAGGATTGAAAAGACTAAATGTGTGAGAGTTTTAATTTTCCTCTGGGGGAAAAAAAAGACAACAAGTTATGATTTTCCTCCAAGCAAACAAATCGTTTTCCATATGTCTCCAAGAGAAAACTGCTTTTCTGTTATTCTGCACATTCACAAATAATTCCAGTGGGGGGGGATCCCGGGAAGCAGCACATTTTATTATTTTGCAGGAAAAACGTGTTTTCCAACTCAGTCGCTAAGCTCTAGTAATTGGTTTGGGGAGGCCCCTCCAACTTTACGTCTGAAAAGAAGTGGGAGAGCATGGAAGAGCCAGCTTTTGCTTTCTGCAAGCTATGGGGGAGGCGGCTGGGAGGGGCCTGGCCAGACCTGACCTCATGGCCTGAGACAGCGGGTGCTCCGTGCGCCTGTCCCCGCCCCCAAAGTGGAGCACCTGCACATCCACAGGGGAGGAGCTGGGGGCTGTGCACTCTGCAAAAAGATGGTCCAAAAATAACTCTGCAGTGTTACCTTCTGGCTTCTGGGGCACCAGTGGCTCCCGTTCTCCAACCTTGGAGGGGGAGTCTGGGGTTGCCCTTCACATCCTTGCTAGAACATCAAAGACTTTTGTATTCAACCTTGTCATTCTCCTACTTCAATACCTTCAATTGTTCCCCACTGGTTCCACGAGCAAGTCCATATTCCTCAGATTTCCGCACAAGGTCAGTTTGTTATAACCTTACGCTGCTGTACCTTCACTCTCATCGCTCCCTCTGCCATCCTCCCCCAGCCTTACCATCCCTGCCTCCTGCTCTCCTCCAGAACATGGAAGGGTTTGCAGCCCCTTGAATGTGCCCAGCTCTTTCAACTCAGAATGCTGTTCCTGGGGATATACCCTTGCTCCACCTTGCTAACTCCTGTTCATACTTTAAATCTCAGCATAAGATTACTTCCTCCAGGAAGCCTTCCCTTGAGGCTAGGCTGGGCTGGGCATCCCTCCTGCTTGCTGCCATAGATCCCTGTGCTTACCTCCATCACAACTATTTACTCACAAGTGTTTATTCAGCATTTTCACGTAGCAGCCCTGGGCTAAGCCCTGGTATACAGTGGGAAGAAAACAGTAATAATAAGTAAAACTAACAAATAAATGAGAAAGTCCTATTTGTGATAAGTCCTGGGGAAAACAAAGGCTATAGACAAGGAAAATAAGGTGTAAGATACAGACTACCTTGTCCAAGTTTCTTCTAACTGCCTCCTTATTCCTTTCTCCATTTGGACAGCAAGTGCCTGCAGAGCAGAGTTTCATGTTAATCTCTTTATTTCTAATTCCCGACATAGGAGATGGTATAAAGAAGGTATTTGGTAAGAGTCTGTGGTATGAACCATAACCATTTTCTATCCCATTTCTAAGCCTATTTTCAACTTTGCTGGAAAGTGGAAATTTCAAATCTCTTTCCAGGAAGGGTCAACTGGGTGATAAAAAGGACAAAGAACAAAGACACTGGCTCATCTGGGAATCAGCCTCCTTTCCTGATCTGCCATGCATCTGTCATTATTGGCATGGTGGTATCGTGATTTTAAAATATATCCTTGAATTCTTTGATAACACTTCCTCAAAAGATGTTGTCTGATTCCCCCCCACCTTGATTGTGAGATGGTCTTAATGACTAGTTTCCAATGAATAGGAAATTACAGAAATGATGATGTTTTAGTTTTGAGGCTAGGTTATAAAAGACAAAGATGTTGCAGTTTCCATCTCTCTCTTTCTCCCATCTTGCTCAATGGGAAGCCAGCTGCCATTCCAAAAGGACACTCCAGCAGCCTATGGAGAGACCCCAGTGGTTAGGAACCGAGGCCTCCTGCCAGCAGATAAATGAGTGACTATCTTAGGAATAGCTCCCTTAGTGCATGAAGGCTTCAGGTGACTGCAGCTCTCAGCCAAAATCTTAGCTGCAACCATACGACAAATCCTAAACTGTGGCCACTCGAGTGAGCTGTCCCCAGACTCCTGACCCACAGAAATCTACACATAATAAATATTTGTTTTAAACCACTAAGTTTTGGGGTAATTTATTATGCAACAGTGGATGATTCATATAATTTGTCTGCATACTTGAATTTATGTAGGAAAAGAAGGGTGTTGACTGGGCTTCATCTGCAAGAAAAGGCTGTTCCATTCCAGAGAGGAAACAAGAGTTTGTTTGAAAAATCAGAAGAGTAGTGTTGGTGTCCTCCCAAAATTCAAAAGTTGAAATCTAATCCCCAAACTGATGATATTTGGAGGTGGGGCCTTTGGGAAGTAATTAGGTCATGAGGGTGGAGCCCTCATGAATGGGAGTAGTGCCCTTGGAAAAGGGACCCCAGAGAGCTGTCTTGCCTTGCCCTCTTGCCACCATGTGAGGATATAAGAAGTGGCCAGTCTGCAACCAGGAAGAGGGCCTCACCAGGACTGACCATGCTGCTGCCCTGATCTTGAACTTGCACCTCCAAAACTGTGAGAAATAAATTTCTGTTGTTTAGAAGCCACCCAGTCTACGGCATTTTATTATAGCAGCCTGAACTAAGACAGATAGGTACTTTTTATCCTTTAGGAGACAGGGCTTCTCCTGGGACCCTGGGTTTCCAGCCTTCTCCATAACATCTCTGCCATGACCTTAAATGAGTTGTGAACAGAGGTAGGCATGTAACGGATCATTCATGCTTCTTGAACACTTCCTATGTGTTGGCACTGTTCTAAAGGGCTTTGCATATATCAACTCACGTAAGCCTCAAAACCACCCTGTGGTGATTGTCCCTGCTTTACAAATGTGGAAACTGAGGCACTGAGTAGTTAGGTAACTTGCCAGGCAGGTTTTTAATAGTGGGAAAAAGGCCCTAAGATAAATAAAGGTTTTCCGTATGATAATCATTTTAACAGACACTTTAATATTATTTCATTTAATCCACAACACAAAGCTGCATAAAATAGATCAAAGCCTCTTCTTTTAATGATAACAAAAATGAGGCCCAACGAGGTTAAGTGACCTGCCCACAATCACACAGGAAGTGGCAGGCATGGGTTCAAAGTCTAGGTCTGTTGCTTCCAAAGCCTTCTTTCCTCCGCGCCCAGCTGCTCCCTATTCCTGCCACCTGCTCCCAGCTTCAGATGTGTGTTTGGCAAATCTAGAAAAATCCTTCAGGTGCTGGCCAGCTGCCTAAATGAGGAATGAGGTGACAGCCCTGAACTCACACATCCCCAGGCGCCTCCAGGCAGCTGTTGCCTTCACCCAAGTCCATGCCACTGTGCTTTGCTGCAAGCCTTGGGTAAGAAACAAGAGAGCCCAGCAGGCGGAGAAGGAGCAGGATGCGTGAGATGCAAGGAACCCAGCTGGTCCAGCTCCCAGGCAGGAGTTCGGCAAATCCAGAGGCACCTGTCCCTGTGACATGCCTGAGGCCGAAGCTGCCTCTGAGCTTGGCTCTGCTTCCTGGGATGAAGCAGGAGTTCAGGGGACATGGAAAGAAATATCTCTCCTGACCGTGAGGACAGGGAAAGATCCCCATCTATGACATCAGACAGGCCAGCCCGAGAGACGTGTGCCGTGTGCCCATCTACCTGCCTGTCTCATCTGTGTGAGTGGAAAACCTGCTTCCCTGCTCAGAGCAGGTGCTCGCGTGTCCATTTCCACTCTCTCCCTTCCTCAGCTCCAGGGTTTGAGATACGCCTTGACTCAGCACAGAAGCCAAGATGGCTTCCTCAGGAGCTAGAAACTGTCAGCCCTCCTTGCACTTCTCTGAGAAAATGGTCTGGGACCCACTTGTGGTACTCAGATGACTGAGTTGTGCCATAATACGGTGGGAAGAAGAGAGCGGTGTGATTCAAACCTCAGAGGCATAAAGATCGCCTGGAAAGCATGTTAGAAACACAGACTCCAGTTTCGCACCAGCGATGCTGTTTCATCAGGTGACCTCTGAATCTGCGTTTGTCAGTCATCTGCTGACCACACTTAAAACAGCTCTGGATGAACAGGAATCCCAGGTAGAGTCAAGAAAAGCATCCCATATCCATTGCCCCCTTGAAAAATTATTAAACCCTGGCTACCTTTAACCAGTCAAATAAAAAATTTCAGATTCTATAAATATGTATAACTATTAAGTATTCATAAAAATAAAAAATTAAGAAAATTTTAAATATTCAGATTCTAGTGAGACGGTGATGGACTTCTAAAAAGAGAGAAGGCAGGACTTGTCTGCAAATCCAAAGGGCAGTTGCTTTGTTATGCTTGGGGAGAGTGGGCCTGTCTTCGGGATCTTCACTCTCTTCCGGGAACTGGTTTTGCTCTTTCAAGTTGCTATCTGTGGTAGACAGAATTGCGGCCTCCAGGACCTTTGCCCTGGCATCACGCACATGATATGTTATGCTACATAGGCAAAGGGACTCCGTGGTTGTAACTAGTGTTACTAATCTTAAGATAGAAAGATTAGCTGGGTGGGTGAGGTCCAGGTGAACGGCAAAGAGGTTGTAAGGCAGGTAGAGAAAGTGGCTAAAGGTAGAGAGCAGGAACCAATCAGAATGCAGAAAAGAAACCACTATATCAGATATCTGTGGCTAGACTTTTCCCTACATGGAGCTCCTCGTGACCTTAACTGACCCACGGCTCATACTATCTAATTAGCATTACAGTAATTAGGTGTTTTGTGAAGTATTCTGGGAAGACACATGTGTAGAAAGGAAATTGTTCTATAACCCTGTACTGTAGCCTATTATGTAACCTTTATATAACCCCAGCCTGTCAATCACCCAAAGGCGGGAAACGACAACCAATCCCACCCAGAAGAGAGGCAGGACAAACTAGTGTGCATATAGAAGACAGTCTGTGCTAAGACTTTGGGTCTTCTCCACTCGCAGAGAATGACCCGTCTTTCCCTCTGAGATGTCCTTTTGCTTTGCAATACACACTGCATGTGTGAGATTGCTTTGTGTTTGTGATCACTCCATCATCGACTCGAGTGGTACCAGCACTCATTCCTGACACTGGGAACCAAAGACCAGGGAACATTAAGACAGGCCTAACAGGTGGACCCAGTGTAATCACATGAGCCTTTCAAAGGAAAAGAGGAAGGCAAAAGGAGAAATCGAGGAGATTCAAGAATGATTCGACATGCTGTTGCTCACTTGAAGAAGGACGATGCTACCCCAGAAGGAACATGGATGGCTTTTAGGAGCTAAGAGAGGCTCCCAGTTGACAGGCAGCCAACAACAGGGATCCCAGTCCTACCATCTCAAGGAGCTGACTTCTGCCAACACCCTGCATGAGTTTGAAAGTGCAGTCTTCTTCAGAGCCTTCAGCTATGAGCCCAGGATACACTGAGCAGAGCACAGAAGAGCCTGCCTGAATTCTTGACCTGCAGAACTGTGAGAGAGTAAATCAGTGTTGTTTTAACCTGCTGAGTGTGGTGGTAATTTGTTGCACAGCACTAGGAAGCTAACAATGCCTAAATGCTTTCTTTTCTTGTAAATGTTTTGGTCGGATTTTTTTTGTTTTGGTTTGGTTTTTGGTACTCTAAGACTTGAATTTATTGCAGGATGATTCTCTGTATACAAGCTCCATGCTTCTCTTTGAAGACCACATCAGATATCACTTACTGCAGGAAGCTTTGCCCAGTGAAGTCATCTTTTGTCATTATCAGTAACCGTCCTGGCTGAAAAAGTCCTTATTTGTTGGTGCGTGAGAGGTGGGGGTGGGGGTGATAAAGGATAGAATGTGTATATGGGGGAGAGGCGATGTTTGGGAGCCAGATAGAAAGATAGGTTCATTCATTCATTCAAGAAATATTGATTGTCTGTTTCTTCTAGGAGCTAAACGTACACAGCGAATAAGACAAAGTCCCTTTCTACTGACCTCTACATGTTAGAGGAGGAAGGTGGATAATGCATAAGTTAATAAAGAAAACACTTCAGAGGGCAATAAGTCCTATGAGGGGAAAAAAACTTCCAGTAATGTGTGATAAACAGGAGGAAGAAGCCATTTTCAAGAGAGTAGCTATTAAAGCCCTTCCTGAGAATGTGATTGTTGAGCTGAAACGTGAATGATGAGAAGGGCAATGTGTCCAAGAAGCAGATCAGCAACTGCAAAAGCCTCGAGGCTGGAAGGAGCTTGACATGTTTACTGAACAGCGCGAAAAGGGACAGTTTGACAAAGAAGCAGTAAATGAGTGAGAAAGCACAGCTGGGGTCAGCTTGGTAGGCAGAGGCCAAATCAATTAGGGTTTTGTAGACTACAATAAGGAGTCTGGCTTTTATTATCTGTGCGCTGGGCAGCTACTGGCAGTGGCATGTTACCGCAACTTTTCCCAGACCAGATTCCCGCAGGAGCTAGACCTTGGAAGAGGGACCATGTGACCGAGCTGCAGCTGCAGGAGAATGCAGCTGCAGTCGGAACCACAGAAGGCTTGCAGGGATGCCGGGGAAGGAGAGAATAAATATTTCAACTGCTTTAACCTTGCAGTTTTCTGCCAGTCCCTCTCACTGGCTACAAAACAGAAAGGCCAAGGGCAAGGCCACTTTGGCGATGCAGTTATCCAAGCGGTCAGCCTCCCAGACCACAGAGAAAGGCGAGAGTGGGTTGGGGAGGGCAAAGGAGTCATCAGCACACAGACCTGCTGTTTTCCCTACCTAGAACATCTTCTTAACTAGAACACTATAAGGCTGGCTGGCGAAATCCCCCTAGGGGATTGCACCCCCCTTCCCCACATCCTGAATTCGCCACATGGTTCTGATGGGGTGCTTCCTGGTGGAAGAACCACCCACTGGGGCCGCTTCCTGTTTTGCAGCGAAGATCCGGCCCAGCTGTCACTCTGGATCTACTGCACGTCAGGACAGCCGCTATATAACCCTCCTCCCCAGTCCAAGCGACACGACTTCTTGGGCCCCGTTCCCCAGGACCCTTGAACCTCGCCCGGGAGCGCTCTACAAATAAAGCTACCTTTGTTTAGCACATTCGGCCTCTTCCTTTTTATTCCAAACTTTACATTTGGTGCCGAAACCCGGGAGAGAAGTGTTTGGCGCTCTGGTTCTGGCTACGCCCCCTTCTCCGCGGCAACAACCGCTGGGACTGGGACCTCCACCGATCCCGCCTGGCCTCACCTTCATCTTTCGGCCACGGTGAGTCACCCCCTCTGCCCGCCAGGTCACTCCAGGAGCCTCTGCCCGTTTCTGAGACCCAGGGTCTC